>NQLW01000867.1:46297-74827 GCA_002312845.1 Kalanchoe fedtschenkoi
TTTGATAGTTTCACGAGCAAATATTAGGTTGTCAGCTGCCTCTGTACAGATTACATGACCCAAAGGTATTTCAAACTGGCCATTCCCAGATTCTGCATGTAGCTGATTCATGAAAAACTAAATCACATACTTTTGTAACTACTCTTCAACTCAATAGCAGATGATGGATTTTTCTAGAATAACTTTGAGAACAACATTGTTTAATATCAGTGTGCTATGAAGTCCTCAATTTTCTATGCAACAGCAAGATGACAGTAGTGACCCAAATAACAAGGAAAATTTTTGGAAAAATTGACATGTGTAGGACCAGAGCATGTCTAAAAGCCATATAATCAACCTCACATTTCTTTTACCAAATATGAAAAAACAAAATTAATGAAGTCAAAAGGTTGATGTTTGTGTTCGAGTGATCTCATTATTCCATTATCCAGTTCTAAACTCAGGATATTGATAATTCTGAATTTCTTTGTTGAGTATGAGAATCAAGATCCTTCAGATACCTGCTCCACTGGTATATTTAACGATTGGAGACAAGCTAGAACTTCATGGAGGTATAAGGTAGCACCGTCATAACCCGATGTAGAACAATAAGGTGTCGAGTCAAATGGTATCCATTCTTCTTTCCCATCCCTGGTAGTTTTATTATCCATGGGAATGAAAGTCAGGCCAATATATAAATTTAATAAAAATTGAAAAACTACAAGATTGCTGCACATGCCTTAGTACACTCTTCAAAAGAAAAAACTCATTTTCAAAGCCTGCATTTATTACCTGTGAGAGAAAATAATCATATAAGCCGCATTGGAGAGGATTTGAAAAAGTAATAAAACAATTTGAGCCGTAAAGTTCTACCAAGTTGAATTCATCTTTCAGAACACTGCACACTTTTCGTAAGGTCTCTCTTGGGCAATACTCCCATGGATTGCCCGGTTTGAGGTGCATATTAGCCAAAACCATCTCCTCTTGTTTCACCCTAAAAAAAAGAGCAATAACCATCACCGTGCCGAAGAACTAGCTCACTGACCCAACAGACATGTAATTCAAATGTACCATGGAATTTTGTGTTTTGTTGTGAAGTCAGGCATTAGCCTGGTCTCCCCTACTGCAGTCAGGTTACTTCCATCCGATGGACCGTCACTGAATGAACTCATAGCCATGGATGCTTGTGCCAAACCAACACCATTTGTTTTAACTACATCATAAAAGCGCTTTCGTGGAATAACCTGAAAAAAACAGGTCATGACTTACCCATGCAGGCATTTGTTTCTGCATGCTAAGAATGGAAAGATATAATGGGTAACTGGTAAAACAAAGAAAAATACCAGAAGTTGATTTAACATAACAACAGGAACATTAAAGTTATAGCTAGTTGTGAAAACAACTATAACTGGGTGGGAAGTTCTTAAAGCAGCAACTGATAACAAAACTGATGAAGTCATATGAAATCATCTACTTTACTAGGAGCCACACCTCAAAAACTTTTGGCCTAAAACTAAAATTTATAGAAGGGAAGGACGAATCCTTTTCATCTTAGAACAATCAACAGGTATTGCAGCAAAAGTAAAATTGAGAAATCCTAAGTCCGAGAATGAGAAACTTACCCTACATCTATGCTGCCCGGAAGTATCAACCCAGACAAGACGAACAAGCAAAATATCATCTGGAACTTTCTCTGGGAAATCCGCCAGGTGTAGGGACTGAGCATCATTACATATAACATATCTAGAAGCTACATCAAGTTTGTAAAACCGTAGAGCATTTTGTGCAAAGATGTCTTGTGCTGCTTCAACAGCCTCTGCCATCGAAAGGTCACCATCCTTGCATGCATCATGTAAAACAGAAAAAAGAACTTTGCGGGCTCCCTTTGCACCTACTCAACAAAGGCAACAGTTAATGGAAAGAAAATTTTACTACTTGAGTATGTTAATGGGCCAATCATTAATTTCAAAGATATAAGATAAGTGGTGATTAGCATTTTTTCTTTTTTGTAAGACAGGACGTTTCACGACATTATATATAGTGTCAAACCTGTGTCAAAACACAAGTCAAATAAATCACATTAAAGCCAATAGTCCAGACACCTGAGCTATCTAAGAAGTATTTATTAGTCAAACCAAGTTGTCATTAGAATGGGATATGAGAGGCAAGATCCTTTCCAGCAAACTATGAAAGTTATCTCCCTAATCCCTTAACTTTTGGTGTCGTGGTTCAGCATTCGGGTCTCTGACACTAATAACTTTACTGCAACTCAAATGTGTAACAAAAGGTCGAGTAGTACATGACTTTTTTCAACAGTGACAAAAATACAGGCGTCAGTTAGTTTTTGCGTAAGGGGTCAAGGCTTTTTTTAAAAAAAAAATCTACAAAAAGTTCAAATGCTGTCCATCAAAGTTGCCAGTGTTATAGTTGTTTTTTTTTAACATGCAAGACCTAAATCGAACCTTCAGTGCTTCAGGTCAGTTAGGAACACATGTCATTTGTTTCAAACTTTCAATATGATACATCATGCTTTTTTCAAATGAGAATAACTATAAGAAAGCATAGAGAGTGATTATGACCTAAGTAAAAAGTTTCAGGAAAGGCATAGCCATCTGTGCTAAACATGACCTGCAAAGTCAAAGCAAAAAAGTGATAATATTAGCACACCAGTAGTGCGA
Organism: Kalanchoe fedtschenkoi; assembly: GCA_002312845.1. NCBI lineage: Eukaryota > Viridiplantae > Streptophyta > Magnoliopsida > Saxifragales > Crassulaceae > Kalanchoe > Kalanchoe fedtschenkoi. Next base: position 48,955 of record NQLW01000867.1, read on the forward strand.
TTATACAGGATTCAGCAACTAGTTCAATGAACACACATAAACCAAATATTTAAAGTTGAGTATAAATACCCCAAATATCTTTCAGTGATGTCTAAATCAATACTGTCTAAAGACTTCTATCTTCCTCTAATTTGCATGTTACATGATCATAACAGTTCATGTACGCCACATAAGCTAGACGGCGGTAACCACGATCTCAACACTTTCATATTCGACATTAATGTCAATGCAGCAAATTGCCGTACTTGGTCCTTCTAGAATTTTTATCGAGGTATTAAAATCACCTTTTTTATCGGAGCAAGATCCAAGAGTTCCTTCACTGAAGATACCATTCCCTGGAAGCTAAGCTTTGGTATCGCCAACCCAAAGTCAAGATACACCTAAGAAGCAACCAATGGCAATATGAGCTAGTTAAAATTAAACGTGTATACATGCTTGCAACACATTTTACATGACCATGAGAGTACCTGGGAATAAACAGAAGCCAGATATGATGCTTCTCTTGAATATGGATAAGAAGCATGAAGAAGCACAATACGAGACTTCTTAAATCTATTATCCTCAAGAAGTTGGCGGAGATGAAGGGGGCTAGAGAGCCTTAGATCCAAGTCTATGTCCCCAAAACTAAAATCAGGAAAAATAGTGATGGGATTAAAACAATTATAAAGAATAGTTCAAAGGATAACACCTATGATTTAAAGGATCGAACAGAGAGCTTATATATTGAATTGATAACCATAGCTTTTCAGGGAAAACTAAGAGATAGCAAAGACAAAGATTGAATGCTAGATTCACTATTTTGTTCCAATATTGAATCCTCAGTACACCAGGCACAAGATTGATCCATTCAATGCAACACACTTACCCTGTGTGTATCTGCATGGGTAAGTCTACGCTTGTAGCGATCTCCAAACTAAGCACAAATACGTAGTCTATAAAACTTTTATTTGTGATTCGAACAGGCTTTCCAGCTGCATCCTTGAATAAATCAGTATTGATAATGGAACTCAAAGCACTACTAGGTAGTTCTACACGAAACACTAACCATTCAAAAGATCAGCAAGAGCTTCCTCGGCATCTTTCTCTGAAACCTTTGTGTTGATTTCAAGACCGCTTCGGTGAGCAGCTATACTTTTGAAGGCAACGACTCCTGTTGCTGCTGTGATTAAAATGTTAAGTACATGCGAATGAAACTAGAAGCAGTGCATCATTTAAAATTGTAATGTAAAGGATGATTGTCTGATTAGGCAAAGGATATGATTTGAGATTCTCCTTGAAAGTTCCGGTGAATTTTTGCAAAGTCCATGTAGATCCATTTGAAAGTCCCTATGCATGCAAAAAAGATCATGTGAAAAGAAGTGTGGTCATCTTAATTTGAGTAAAATTTATTAAAGTAATGCTTAAGTCAGTGTTTATATTAGTGGGAACTAAATAAATTGAAGTTTCCCAATCGAACAGTTCTTCAGTGGAGGTTCAATGACTATCTTCAGGTATTGGACACTCTGGTAGCGAGAGATATTAAAGAACACCTTGTTGTAATTCCTAATACCTTCTTGAAAAACTACTATATTCTGCTTAAGCTTGATTACTTGTTAGCTATACTTCAGACTTCATCATAGAAATAATTGAATCTTTTTAGTGATTGTGGATCCATGCCTCTTCTGATGGTTTTCTTTGGTGTTGCCTGCATTTGTCACTTGTTTTATTGTTAAGTCTTTGGAAAATACTACATTGCTTGAGTTACCACGTTGTCCAATTCTCTAAGACCAAACTGACAATCAGAGATCGTGAAATGAGAAGGGGGCCAGAATTCAGTCATTAAAATTTCATGATCAGTTCCTAACCGAACTAAGAAGTAAGAGCATTTTCGTGTTCTGTGATTGTACTGTTCTGTAGGGAATCGATACTGCATTCAACTTTTTTCAAAGTGGTAGAAATTGCATTTTATTTATTCCATCATCATTTGGATGCTCACACTTAAAATTAAATATGCATAATTACCTCGTCAAGAATCTGCTCAGCCAGGTGTTCAATCCTTAGCACTCTATGAATAGTAGGTCCTAGAGTCGTATGCCAGTCAATGCCAAACATCTTGTCCAGCTTCAACCCATCGTCTATAAGTACGGCAGAAAAATTTGCAGCCTCAAAGCACTTTGATGCAATGGCTTGCAATCCAGATGCTTTGCGGAATCCTTCAACGGCTTGTAGGGAAGGTTCACAGCCATAGAGTTGAGCAATGTCCCTCAAGCTTCTCTGCCAGTAGAACCATGGGCAGAAGAAATAAGACATAGCGCAATACCAGAACATGAAATATTCCATTGATTTCCTATATATCCTATATCAAATTGGATGCTGACTCTACCGCAGCATTGTTCCATTCCCCATTTCCACGGGAATCAACCAGACTGTACCACTCCACCTTTTATGAAGATTCATCAACCAATAACAAACGAAAGTTGAACTTGCAATACCAATAATTCAGAACCATGAATATGTGCAGAAATGGAAAGGCAAAACTAAAAGAGAAAAGAGAAAACGAAACAAAAAGTTTCTGTAAATGGTAATACGATTGAGGAGCAAATGGCATAGGCGAGCGACGGTGACCTTGAATGAGAGAGTGTGAGGTGCGTGAAGCAGCAAGGCGTCGCCGGCGGCTTCAGAGAAGCAGGAAATGAATGGTAGGGTGGAATCGAAGGAGACGATGTTGTGTGCGTGAGCGTCCACAAGCTGTATCGACTCGATCGCTTCTCGTAGCTCTGCAAAACTATCCATTTCCATCTCTCTCTTGCTTCACCGCTGCTACTCCGCAGCTTTGACGGAAAACTATATGAATTTTTAACCTTAGAAATATTTTGTTATTTCGAAAAGTATCCTCTGCCGGCTACCACTGTGGAGAAATTGTTGGGTTGTCGACATCATAAAGACATGACGTGATATTTTAAAAAATTAAATAATATGTGATGATTTTTTATTTGTTTTGGAAAAAAATTTTAATTTTTCAATATGTTAAGCAATTGGTTAAAATATGATTTTGGCATCATTTTTCATTAGTGAATACACCTTATGTGCGTCACAAGCAGCCCAGGGCCCCCAGGATCGAGCAGTGGTGGCAGCCTCACCCGCAGGGCATAACGGCGAATATCGCAAGCTTTGGAGCTTGGATAGTCTTCATCCTTCGAGACTCCAGCGGCTCTCTCCGGGCGGCCGAGAGACTCCCGGGAGCTTTTGACCTTGGCTTCTTCGAGATCATCAGTGTGGCCATAGCCTGTCACAGGGCAGCAGCAGCTACTACCCAGGCCTTGGGAGGCATCCAGTGGGAGGCCACCCTCGGGGGTGAGGCTGCGAGGAATTGGGCGGCTGATCGATGCCCCTTCCCTTGCATCTTCAGCACCATCCATCCGTCTCAGAACCAGCTAGCAAGAGCCTTTGCTCGTATCTCGTCCAGCCCTCTATGGCCTCCCGACTTGCTTGGCCTCCCCCAGCACATCCAGCGGATACACTCGCTCGACCAGTCGCTCATTCAGTGATAGGCAGCCGCGCCTTTATCGACTCGCTTTTGAGCACCCTTGTAGCGCTTTGCGCCTTTTGTAGAGCCTATGCTCGCTCGTTGGCGATATATGCCCGAGCTTCTGTAGCGCAATTCGCGCTTTTTGTCCGATCAATGCAAAAATCTTCTTAAAAAAAAAAAATACACCTTATGTACTATGTCTGGCAAAACATGACGTCCGAGTGTCAAAGTCAAACTATAGGAATGGTTTTCAATTGGTGAGTATAATATCATTCAATCTTATTAAGGTTACTATCACTAGTCATCACGTATAGGATTAGATTTCTTTTCCAACTATTTTTTCCCCAACTTTTTAATTCATTTCCAAGTTGTGACCTATCATATATTTTCAGATAAACTCCAAATATATACGCTAAATTATCACATATTTTCAAATTAAATATCGAATTTTTTAATTTTTCAAGTTCAATATTGAATTTTTAATTATTCAATTTCAGTACTATAAACTTAATAGAAAAAAACAATTAACATGAAATGAGAGAATTAGTTTGGGAGTCCAACTCTTTAGTTAGGATTTTGAAATTTGTATAAATATATGGAACACACAATCTGTTTATATAAATTATCTCATTTTATTAAGTCTATAGTATTGAAATTGAATAATTAAAAAGTTCGGCATTGAAATTGATGAATTAAAAAGTCCAATACTTAATTTGAAAAATGTGTGATAGTTCAACGTATGTTTTTGTAGTTTATCCTGTATTTTAATGTGTTTATATTCAACTTGGACAAAGTGCATAGACCAGCTAGGGATGTCAAATGAGTAGGTTCGACCAGATTCGTCCGAATCCACATTTATGAATTTAGGAATCATTTGATCTGTTAAAGTCTACCCACATTTGGACTCATTTAGATTTTTCGATCCATTAGGATCGACTTTTTATAATAGATTTTTTTGGGTTTTTTTTATAAGGAGTATATTTGATTTTGAATTAAAAACTAAAAAAATTTAATAAATAAAAAAATTTCAAAAAAACTATTTTAAAAGATTAATACATTTTTAATTATTTTTTAAAATTAATTCAATTTTAAAATAAATTTAATATAAATATAATTCTTTTCATAAGAAATTGACATTTATTTATTTATTTATTTATTTTATTTAATAGCGGAATACTATAAAGATTGATTTGAGTCTAATGGATCCAAAGGATCTGGATTTGAATTCAATATGTATGGAATTATTTAGTCTGGATCTGGATTCGAACCCAAATGAAATGGATATGAATCCTTGCGAATGGATCTGGACCAGATCTATTGACACTCCCAGAGGCGGATCCACCTTAAGGGTAGGGGGGTCATTTGACCCCGGTGAAAAAAAAATTCTCTTTATTTATACGTATTATTTATATTATGAAATTAAAAAACAGTTATATTTAGCTTTTTAAAAATTAAAATGACCCCTCTCAAATTAAAAAACACAATATGTATAAATCAACACAATATTTTTTGATAATTGACCCCTCTAAATATTTTTCCTGGATCTGCCTTTGACACCCATGATCAATCATTGGGGTGTTGCCACATGACAGTTTAATCATTTACGTGGCATGTTTAAAAGTGAATTTTTTTACACAATCACTCATTGACATGTGTCACTTTGAATTCTGAACGCGACATGTGACATCAACTCATTGATGGTTTCCACAGTTCAGTACTTCGTCCACCCAAAAATGGCTCGTTCTCTCAGACCGCAGATTGAATCTTGCTATCTCCTTTAAAAACAATGGAAGAGAATAACAATTTTAATAAATGATAAAACCGCGAAAGCAAACTACAATTTGCTTCATGAAATAACCAGTTTAAATTTGGTGTTGTATCCATGACATTTGAACGTGTTTATGAAATATATATAGGGGAGAGATCTGTTGCGAACACTTAAGTTGTGAACAAAGTGTGAATCATTTTGGAACAATCATTTAGTTTTATTTTTAAGTATGTTTATTAACCTCTACTAATTATCTGAAACTTATTAAGTATGAAAGATATTGAAATGTATAAATTATGTACTGTATTAAATGTTCTAAATTTTTTATATCATCATTTTGATCATTAAAAATATTTTTTTAAGATTTTCTATTCACTTTTCAGATGTCCATTTTTTTAAAATGATATTCACTACTAACTTCTATTTCAGGCATGTTCACTATCATGTTCAGTGCCGCACATTCACTATAAAAACACATTTATGTTCACACAAGGTCAAACACACCAAACTTGGATAGAATTTTTTAAAAAGCTGACGATGGCATCGCCTTTGTAAGAATGTCGGTGAGATGGTTTTCAAAATGAACATAAGTAACTGAACATATGCATATCCAAGATTTTTCACTAATACTTGTGTGACAGGCGTTGTTTGGATACAATATGTATTGTTTGTCTTGACGCTTAAGGTAGGAGTGAGTGTCTCCCTCTTTGAAATGATAAATCAATCGTACGTCTAACTTACTTCCACCATCATGACTCAAGCTTCCTAAGTACCTTGTGATTTTTTTTATTTTTCGATTAGGCCGGTAATGAAGCCTCGCAGGAAATTTGAGGGGATTATTATATTTATGTTTAGGTGACGCTTGCAGCACCAATGGACACTTATAGCTTTTTCTTGATCTAATGTAATGCCAGAGTGATACATTTGATAGTTTGCCAGAGATTATTGTTCATGAGATACATTAAGTCGCATATGATATGCTTGACTTAGCCATCAGCTCATTCGCCTAGGATAGGGCGCTCGTAGCTGTTGGAAAACTGAGAGTGCAGTATGATTGATAGACACTTGTCGCATACAGTAGGATACATGCCATTGGCATTAAACATGATATAAAATCAAACTGACAGAAATGGAACAACATTTCTTTACAAACCGAATCACCAGATTAAACTGGTTTGCCTTAGAGGAAATAAGCCCCGTAAACAGTGCGCTCGGGTTACTACCAAAATCCTCCCAGGATAAGAAGGTTTCAATTACCTCAGCTTCGCACCAGCTGGATAATCTCCTCGAAAGCTCCTTCAGGTAGCTTTCCTGCAAAGCACGTATGCTTTTTCTGGATTTGATGCAGAGTGTAGAGGAGGAAGAGAGCTAGAAGAGTTGCTCGTTGAAGGTGTATCGAATGCTGCTGCAGGAGGCTGTATTTATAGCACGGGAGAAGGAGGAAGTTCTGCGCAACTCCTTCTCACTTTCTCCACCACCAGAGGCGCAACTCCCCGGAACCGCCACAACTGCAGCTCTACTTTCGTTAACTGTAGCTCCACTAAGTTACTGCTGCTGACTAGTCTGTTACTAACTGAGTCTCCTCTTACAGGGATGGGCTGGATCGACAAAAGATATGAAGGACGATGGGCTACTACTCTTTTGGGCTGCAATCAAACGAACCTTTCCGCAAAAAGAAGGGCCCAGCCCATGCCAGCACCGCGCCTCGCGCCCGGCCCGGTTCGGCCGGCGGCGGTGGTGGTGGTGCGCACGTGTGGTTCCCCTGTTCCCCTCTTATATTTCTTTTGCCTTACTTGGAAGCGTAAGATTATATAAGTTACATTAAATATCCTTTCTCAGATGATGTGGGATACAAGGAAAATTAATGCACTTCTATATATTATCTTTTACTGCCAAACATGGTTATTGATGGATTTCATGAAATTTATTCACATCCAATCATATTATAACCATTATTGTTACTTATCCTAACTCACTCATGTGAATTAATTGTAACAATCCCCCACAAATCCATCAATAATTACTTTGCAGGAATTCAGTGCCTTGTTGTCGACAAAGGTACCTTTCGGGTTTGAACCTCATCTAAGTTATTCAGTTCATCCTCCACTGGAACAGATGGAATATTTCACCTTGAATCTGAACCATGGAGTGTGGAGGAATATTACTGATAACAGCAAGACACTAGCTATAGAAGCAATCTATAGGGTGGACACGTTTTGGCCATGTGTCCCCGATCCTGTGTCATGGATGTTTTCGAGGAAGACCCTTTCCTCTATCTGCGACCTCTCAGCAGCATCCACTAGTTGGGCCTCTCAAAAGATGCACTACTTACATCTCGTCAGTATATGACTTTGATCCCATTCAGAGTATTTTACTCTTACTTTATTTGCAGTTACAACATCTCTCAGTCCATGGGAAATGACTCTTTAACGTATAAATAACGTTAAAAATGTATATCTTTTCAATAGATGCTCAAGCCACTCAAACAGCTTGTTTATACCACATTGAACCAACCTTATGGGATCTCCACTCGTGTTGGTTGGGTTGCTACTGTTGGTGACTCAACCTGGGTTCTCAGTCCCATTCCCATTCTGAGTTTAAGGACTTGCATATGCTTTAGTCCTTTTGTTAAAGGATCAGCCACATTGTCTTTGGATCCAATAAAGTCAATGGCTATAATCCTTTCAGACACTAATCCTCTTATAGACTTTAGTCTAAGTTGGATATGTCTCTTGGTTTTTTCATTATACTTGGTACTACTAATCTTTGTAATTGTGGTAAGATTATCACAATGTACAAAAATTGATGGAATCGGTCTGCTGACGAAAGGAATATCAGAAATAAGTCCGTATAACCATTCAGCTTCCGACCCTGTAGTATCCAAGGCACATAACTCAGCTTCAAAAGTCGAGCGAGTTATCAAGGTCTGTTTACAAGACCTCCAGGCTACCGCGTCTCCAGCAAGAGTAAACACATACCCTGTGCAACCATTGCATCCAGAGTTCATGGCTATCCAAATTGCATCACTATATCCTTATAGGAGATTAGGAAATCTCTCATAATGTAATCCAAGAGATATAGTACCTTTTAGGTAACAAAGTACCCTGTCCAGAGCCTTCCAGTGAGTCTTATCTGGACAACTTGTGTATCTTGCTAATTTAGAGACCGCAAATGATATGTCGGGTCTTGTACCATTAGCAAGGTACTGCAAACTCCCAATCATCTGAGAGTATCTCAGTTGACATACAGGAATTCCACTTCTGTTTTTGAACAGAGGCATTGCAGGATTGTATGGAGTTTTAGTAGTTTTAGCATTTTGATAACCATACCTTTCAAGTATGTTTTTCTCAATATAATGTGATTAAGAAATTGTTATCCCACTTGTTGACTTAGTCAACTTAAGTCCAAGTACAAGACTTGCTTCCCCCATATCCTTCATATCAAACTTACTATGTAAGAATGATTTCGTTTCGGTTATAATCTGTATATTAGAACCAAACATAAGGATGTCATCCACATATAAATATAATGTTATATATGCATCATCCTTAATTTTGTGATAAACACATTTATCACTTTCACTCATAATGAATCCAAACGACAATATAGTTACATCAAACTTTTCATGCCACTGTTTGGGAGCTTGCTTTAATCCATATAGGGATCTAACAAGCTTACAAACCTTATTTTCATTTCCTGGAGCTACAAATCCCTCAGGCTGATCCATATATATTTCTTCTTCAAGATTTCCATGAAGAAAGGTAGTTTTCACATCCATCTGATGGATGATAAAACCTCGAATGGAAGCCAATGCTATAAGCACTCGGGTTGTAGTTAGTCTGGCAACTGGAGAATAGGTATCGAAATAATCTATTCCCTCTTTTTGTTTGAATCCTTTGGCCACAAGCCTGGCCTTATATTTGTCGATTGTTCCATCATATTTGAGTTTTTTCTTAAAAACCCATTTGCATCCAATAGTATTACAACCAGGAGGGAGATTTACCAATTCCCATGTGCCATTAGCTACAATAGAATCCATCTCACTTTTAATTGCGTTATTCCAATGCTTTGCCTCAGAAGAGGACATAGCTTGTTTAAAATTTGATGGTTCATCCTCAATATTGAAAGTAATGTAATCACTTCCAAAATCCTTGATAACCCGAGTGCGTTTACTCCTCCTAGGTTCATCTAACTCTTCTTGAGTAGATTCATAACCTATTGGATTTCCCCCCCACATTTGAAACGTTTTCCACATATTCAGGGATTGATTCAAATGTTGAATCTAGATCAGAGCTTGTAGACTCTTGTGGAATTCCCGTTTTCATGGGGAACACATTCTCAAAGAATATTGCTTCACGATATTCTATAATTGTGTTCACATCTACTCCAGGGATTTCAGATTTGATGACCAGAAATCTCATGGCATAGCTTGTTTCAACATATCCTAAAAAGACAGTGTCAACAGTTTTAGGCCCGAGTTTCTTTCTCTTGTGTTCAGGGATCGTCACCTTTGCAAGGCAACCCCACACTCGAAAGTATTTCAAGTTCGGCTTTCTACTTTTCAAGACTTCAAAAGGAGTGCATTCTTTATGTTTGAGTGGAATTATATTCAGAATATGACAAGCAGTATTCAGAGCTTTACCCCATAAATATTTAGGCAAACCAGAAGTCAACAGTAGACTGTTGATCATATCTTTAAAGGTTCTGTTCTTCCGTTCTGCTACCCCATTTGACTGAGGTGAGTACGGTGGTGTCTCTTCATGGATAATGCCATTAGTTTGGCAATATTCAACAAATAGACCAGAGAAGTATTCTCCTCCTCTATCAGATCTTAGGCGTTTGATTTTCTTTCCAGTTTGATTTTCAATTTCACTTTTGAAAGTAACAAACTTTTCAAGCGCCTCGTCTTTGTTACTCAACAAATATACATAACAATATTTGCTGCAATCATCAATAAATGTAATGAAATATCTTTTATGATTTCTAGTTAATACTCCATTAAACTCACAAATGTTTGTATGTACTAAATCAAGTATTTCAGAATCCCTTTCAACTAAGTGATAAGGTTTCCTACTTAATTTAGCTTCAACACATATCTGACATTTTGAATTTCTGTTAATGGTATGACTAGGAATCAGTCCAAGATTCATCATTCTTTTTGTTGAATCATAGTTTACATGTCCTAGCCTACTATGTCATATACATGCAGATTCAATAAGATTTGCAACCGGGCAAGTAGTAGAACAATAATCAAATAAGTTCATTGCATTTTTGAAAGGAATACATTCAGCTCGTAGCTTAAATAAGCCATCAGACAAGTATCCTTTTGCAACAAATGAACTACCATAAAGGATTACAGCCTTGAAGTGTTTGAATGAAAATTCAAAACCTAACTTAACTAATTCAGAACAACTGATGATGTTTCTGTGGATAGCCGGGACATGATGCACATTTACTAACTCGATTGAGTTATCAGATGGAAACTTCAACTTAATGTTTCCAATCCCTAGTACTTGCGCATCACTGGCATCTCCCATCTTCACGCATCTCCCATTGACAGCCTGGTAAGATTCAAATAGGCTTTTATCAGCACATATATGTACATTTGCCCCAGTATCTACCAACCATTCAAGGGGTTCATAAATAGCTAAGACCACATGTTTTAAGGTTGTATACCTGCTCAGGTCTGGATTGGTCCCAGGAGTAACAGCCTGACTTCCTGACCCTCCAGTCACCACATTGGCCTGAGGATTACTGGCCATGACTTTCTTCTTAGGACAGTCATTTTTGAAATGGCCAGTCTTTCCACAGTTCCAGCAAGGCTTCTTGTTAGCCTTCACAAGTTCCTTTCCCTGATTCTTTTTTACTTTCCGCGAGGCTGGATTGACACCTCCTCGCTTGTTCTGCTTCTTTCCAGCCAATGTCAGGTTGGCTCTAGCTTCTACCGGCAGCTGTTGGTGCTGCTGCCTGTGCTGCTCCTCCACGGCCACAGAAATCATCAACTGGTTCATTGGGAGCTGACCAGTCTGATGTTTCAATTCAAGCCCGAAGTTGGACCAAGACCTAGGAAATTTCTCAATGATTGACATCACCCGGAATGATTCTGGAAGTTCCATTCCGGCCTCAGTTAGTTCATGAAAAATGTGGTTAAGGGCTTGGACCTGTTCGGTTACCGGCTTTCCCTCGACCATCCTGTAATTCAGATACTGAGAAACACTATATTTCTCGAGACCCAAATTATAAGTATTGTATTTCAGATTCAAGTCATCCCAAACGTTTTTAGCCGTATGGTGTTCGACGTTGAAAACATCATACAATTCATCAGTTAGTGCAGCCAGAATTGCGCACTTAGCCCACATATCCTTTTCCTTGAAGAAAGCCATTTCAACTTCTTTAGGATCAGTTTCAGTGGGTTTCAGCGGTTCTGTCACCACTACCAGATACAGGCTCCTCGTGCAGAGCCACATCTTCATGCGGCTAGACCACCGCTTGAAGTTGCGACCCGTGAACTGTTCAGGAAGCCCAGTTAGGTCGATCCTTGACGTATAAAGACCTCCAAGTGGAGCCGTTGTCACACTGCTGTTTGATAACCCAGCAGTGACATTGGCGTGAGCCACATTCGCTGCAACCCTAGCTGCAGCTTCTGCTGCAGCCTTCGCAGCATCACCGGTTTGAGGACCAGTAGGAGAAGAGGAGGTTGCACCGCCAGAAGCCATTACTGTAAAACAAGTAAACATTGTTGTTAGTAACCAACTTATTTCCTCTAAGATTGTTGGAAAACTGAGAGTGCAGTATGATTGATAGACACTTGTCGCATACAGTAGGATACATGCCATTGGCATTAAACATAATATAAAATCAAACTGACAGAAATGGAACAACATTTCTTTACAAACCGAATCACCAGATTAAACTGGTTTGCCTCAGAGGAAATAAGCCCCATAAACAGTGTGCTCGGGTTACTACCAAAATCCTCCCAGGATAAGACGGTTTCAATTACCTCAGCTTCGCACCAGCTGGATAATCTCCTCGAAAGCTCCTTCAGGTAGCTTTCCTGCAAAGCACGTATGCTTTTTCTGGATTTGATGCAGAGTGTAGAGGAGGAAGAGAGCTAGAAGAGTTGCTCGTTGAAGGTGTATCGAATGCTGCTGCAGGAGGCTGCATTTATAGCACGGGAGAAGGAGGAAGTTCTGCGCAACTCCTTCCCACTTTCTCCACCACCAAAGGCGCAACTCCCCGGAACCGCCACAACTGCAGCTCCACTTTCGTTAACTGCAGCTCCACTAAGTTACTGCTGCTGACTAGTCTGTTACTGACTGAGTCTCCTCTCACAGGGATGGGCTGGATCTGCAAAAGATATGAAGGACGATGGGCTGCTGCTCTTTTGGGCTGTAATCAAATGAACCTTTCCGCAAAAAGAAGGGCACAGCCCACGCCGGCACCGCGCCCGGCCCGGTCCGGCCGGCGGCGGTGGTGGTGGTGCGCGCGTGTGGTTCCCCTGTTCCCCTCTTATATTTCTTTTGCCTTACTTGGAAGCGTAAGATTATATAAGTTACATTAAATATCCTTTCTCAGATGATGTGGGATACAAGGAAAATTAATGCACTTCTATATATTATCCTTTACTGCCAAACATGGTTATTGATGGATTTCATGAAATTTATTCACATCCAATCATATTATAACCATTATTGTTACTTATCCTAACTCACTTATGTGAATTAATTGTAACAGTAGCAATTGATCTTGTGATCATATAATGTCTTAAATTGTCGTCTATTACAATTGTTAGTATCTTCCCAATAAACTAGTTAATTGAGTCGTCTTGACTAAGGTTTTGGCTGTCTCGAGAATCAAATTATTTTTAATTAGGAATCATAATGTCTTACAAGAGACGCTTATGATCAATAAGTTTTGGTCCATGACTAATTAAGAACAAATTTATAGGGTCGCATACAATCGAGTGACGAATATTAAATTTAGTATAAACTGTATAAGATTCTTTACAGATATAATCTGGTTCAATCAACATTTGAATTAGAAAAATCAAATGGAATAATCCATGAACATGACTCATGAATAATATCCGTTTGGTTTGGCCTACGGGGCGCAGACCCAATGACTAAATTGGTGAGTTAAACCCATATATCAAATCTCAAAAGCTCAATTCTTGCTACAAATAAATTCCCAATGCTTCAGTTGTATTCGATAACATGAACACACTAGGGTTTAGGGTTAGTATTCCATTCAAACGCAATACTAATAGATGTGTGTTAACTGTCGTGCCGGTCAAATAAGGTCAATCAAGAAAAAGAATCTTATTACTATTTTCTTTTCTGGTTTTATTTTATCAATTCAGATTCCGACTTATGTCTGAGATTTCAGATTTGGAACGATTGAAATCAGAAACGGATAGTCCGAATCCAAATTTGTATCTGATAAATCGAATTATAGTGAAAGACATGAAACTAGTTTTATGATTTTTCTCGAACACCACACTCTTTCATGACTTTTTACCAATTTGGTTGCAGAATTGAACATAAGACCTAGAAAGCCAGCATGATCTTTTCGTTCTAACTCGGAATCAGATCTAGTGCTGCCAAGCAATTGGCAGCCACTTAAAACGACGTAGTTTTAAATTTTATTAACCAATTCCTAATTAACACGTGTATCATTAAAATTATCATATCCTGCTTTAATTAAAATCAGCTAATTTTACCTAATACCATCCTTGTTTTGAGCCTAATCACCCTCACTGCAAATTAACTTCGTTGCATTGAATATGCATCCGTTCTAACTCGGCCTGCCGCATATATATTTTTGAAAATAGACTTCGTAATTATTTGTTAAGATAAATAATAAGATTTTTTGGAAAAACTGTAAGAGGGAGTATTTGAAATGGTGATGAGGCCCAATTCTAGGTCCATGAAATGTCCTTTTGATTTCCAAGGTTTTACATTTTGGGCGGCTACTCACCGGAGCTAACTTCCGCCTCCACCTCGCGCCGCTACTCGCCGCCACCAAAATAGTAACCACTGCGGTTGCGCATTTCTCAAATGCGTCGTTTTTCGACCCTCCTTATTCGAATTCTCCCGAAAGTACCCAACTCTCTCATGTTATGGTCTCGGTGAATCTCATCTGCATTCGGCTTGCGGAAAGCCAGTGAGTCGATGAGATGCAGCTCAATCTGAGGTTTCCGATTTGACATGTTTCGGAGTCTTGGCCGACAACGGCTCATATTCCGTGCTCGGATTGCAAGCTGCGTCAAAGCTGGGTCCATCGACATAGCCATCCGATTGTTCGACGAAATGACTGAATCAAATTGCAGAGTGTTTAGCATAGATTATAACAGATTTATCGGGGTATTGGTAAAGCAGTCTCGTTTTGATCTGGCTGAGCATTGCTACAGGTCCATGATCCCAAGAGGGTATTCTTTACATTCCTTTACCTATTCTCGGTTTATTGCTGGTTTGTGCCAGGTCAAAAATTTTGGGTTGATAGAGAAGCTTTTCGAGGATATTTACAGGCTTGGGTATGTGCCTGACATTTGGGCATACAATTTGTACTTGAATTTGTTGTGTCGTGAGAATAGGATAGATGAGGGTTTAAGGGTTTTACAGGATATGGATGAACGAGGGAGAGCGCCTAATGTGGTTAGCTATACTATAGTGATAAGTGGACTGTGCCAAAAGCGGCGATATGAGGCTGCTGTAGAAATGTGGCATAGTATGATTAGGAAGGGGTTGACTCCGGACGTGAAGGCATGTAGAGCATTAGTGCTAGGTTTGTGTGATGCTGATAAGGTTGATTTGGCATATGAGCTAACAATAGGTACAATGAAGGGGAAAATAGAATTCAACCACTCGATTTACAATGCACTAATTAGCGGGTTTTGTAGAATTGGTCGTATTGACAAAGCACAAGCAATCAAGTTATATATGAAAAGGAATGGCTGTGAGCCAGATTTGGTAACATACAATATCATGCTGAATTATTGCTGCAGTAAGCTCTTGCTGGAGGAAGCTGAGAAACTGATGAAAAACATGCAGAGGAATGGAATTATACCTGATGCTTTTAGCTACAACCAACTCCTCAAGGGACTCTGCTTAGCTAAGCAGCTGGAGAAGGCTTACTCATTGCTGGTTAATACGATGGAACCCAAAGGATATGCGGACATTGTATCATATAATACTATTATGAGAGCACAGTGCAGGACTGGTCAAACTAGAAAAGCTTACAGGCTATTTGAGGAAACAGGACGTAAAGGAATTGTGCCAGATGTTGTAAGCTTCACCATCCTTATAAAATCTTTCCTTAGAGAAGGAAACCCTAGTATGGCAAAGAAGCTACTTGATCAGATGACAGGAACGGGCATCTCACCTGATCGTGTATTGTATACTACCATTGTTGACCACCTCTGCAAGGTTGGGAAAATAGAAATCGCTCATGGCGTGTTTAAGGAGATGCTACAGAATTGTTTTGTCCCTGATGTTATTGCATATAATGCTCTTATTAGTGGGTTTTGCACTTCTTTTAGAGTTGATGAAGCCATGCATTTGTATGAGGATATGCAGACGCGAGACTTACATCCTGATGAGTTTAGTTATAAATTGATAATTGGGGGGCTCATACGAGAAAACAAACTCACAATTGCTTGTAGGATCTGGGATCAGATGATGGAGAAAGGATTTACCCTTGATAGAGATGTATCTGAAACTCTAATTGAGGCCATTCAGAAAATGGGTCGTCCGATAAATATAAAATAAGGTAATGTGTTTTCCTTCGTCCTTTTTATTCGACTCTCATTGTTGAGTAGCCCTATTAGGTTTTCAGAAGTAAAATCACCTGGTGTAAATAATGTTCCAGTAGAAAATGATGTTCCTACACTGTAAATTCTATTTCTACTCCTATCTATTTTGAGGACTCAGAGAACTGTAGAAAAAATATGGTGACGATGAAGAACATCGAAGTTCTCTTTTGAGGTTGAGTAGTTAGTAGGATCGAGTTTGGTTATGTTGAGCTGATCCTTTGACTTCCTAATTTGAAATACAGGGAAGTAAGTTGTTCGTCATATCTCATAATGGAGGACGAGTTCATCAGTGAATTGCTTTCGACATGGATCATACATATATTTTTAATGCGTGGTCTCTCAAAATTGAATTTAATAGAAGTCATGTGGATTCATATTTCATGGCCTGCAGGTAGCTCCGGTTTCATTCTCTTCCTTATATTGATCGTGTAGTTTAACCTTTCTTACTTTTTTCCCACATTTTTTCTACCACTGATTGCTCTCTTCAACCTTGTTTAATACTCAACTGTGCTCTTTGTTGCTTATGATTTTGCAGTTTAAATGCAAAAACTGAGGTGCCTCGTCAGCACTCATTTCATTATCAATGCGGTCCATGTATGTTTGACCTCTTCTTCTTTATCGCTTCATATGTAGTTTTTTGGAAACGAAGAATCTCTTTTTGCAACTTAGCTTTGTTTCCTCAATAACAAATTGTTTGGTTCAGGTAATCTGTGTGATGCTGCTCATTTAGGAAGTGAAAAGATGATTGAATCCATCACATGCATATCCATGCTTCTGTTGCCTTGGGCAGTAGAGGGAGCTCAGTATTTTCATCATCCGTTCACAATTCACATCCTTTCAAATGGTGCGTGCAGTATAATAAGATTGGTCATTCTGGTAGTGTCACTTGCACCATTTATTTCCAACATTATTTTCTGCAGTTCGTATTCAAGTCCCCTTTCTGTAGTACTTTTGTTTAAATCCATTATCCATCATGAAGTATTGCTGTCTTATGCCACTGCACTGCCTACTGGGACATGGCCAGTGCTTTCTCATAAGTGTTATTCTTTTGCCTTTCATAAATGATGGTTTGACAAGCTAGTAAAAACAAGTTGCAGCGAACCTATGAGCAGTGCCTTGCTCTGGTAAAAGTAGTGATAGTTTCAATATTGAAAAACAGTTAGTGCAATTTCAATATTTTATTTTTTAGAAATAGAAAATATGAAGGCGAGCAGAAATTTAATCTAGCTCCAAGACCGTTGCTATTATTTCTCACTTGAAGTGCAGCAACTTTTTTTTGAGGTAATTATAATTTATTACCTTCAGAATTAAACTGTCACAAAGGACATCCCCCAGGATATAGTATTCGGACCCCAGACTCACTGGAACCCAGCAAATCTAGCACTTGGCCAACAAACAGAAGTGTAGCACATTGTTTTGCTGGTTGCTGTTGCTATTCTAGTAATCACCTGGGTACACTGTCTTTAGCTGATTATAGCTGCTACGTGTATCCAATTGAGAATACAAAAGAATGACTTTATGCTTTTAAGTAGACAATTTTTTCATTTTCCTCAGTAAGGCTGAGCTGGTTGGAACTTCAGGATACACTACTTTCCTTATGGTGGTCATATTTCATCTATGAACATACTTCCTACTTCCTAGTATAATATGAATGGTTCTTTGTTGTTTCATCTAATAAGATTCCCTCTCGCTGATTAAACAAGTTTTTGGATATAGGACGACATGTCTGCAGACTGACAGTCATGGAAGCACACAATGAAGGTTTCATAAAGAACTGGCATTGAAGTACACAACCCTGGTTCTGCCTTCTACCCGGAGCCTGATCAAGGGTAAATGCTCGTCTTGGATGAAGCTCGGAGATGTACAATTAGAGGCTGTCAATCAGCAAGAGTGTCATTTACATTTGATTGATGGGTAAATAACTGGTAAGTTATGTTGATGTGCCTGCTCATAAATTGATTGTATCCTGTATTGACAGAAATATGTTTGTAGGTTATTTATAAGCCGAGAAGGATGGGGAAGTTCATAGATAAATGGCAAGTCAGACAGTTTCTTATATGACACTGTATTTTCACAATATTGACTTAAAGTTTGTGTCACAATTCTTTCCCATTTTGTTTGAAAATTTCTAATCTACCTCACCACTGTAAACGACGAGACATCATCATTATTCATGCTACTTGAATTGGCGATCATGGCCATTTTCCTATTTCTTCCCTATATTTTGAATTTTGAGTGTTGATATAACATTCTCTCTTGTGGTGCCATGTGAAGGGGCATTTTAGAGTAATAAAATGGTACTTGTTCCTGTGGCTTTATTCGATGAGCCACATGAAATGCAACTTCAAACTTCAGCCTGTGCTTCTTATAGCTTCATGTCCATCCATAAAGGGCAACGAAGCAGCATCAGTTGCATTTGATCAAGATTCCTCAACAATAAATGCATTATGGTCGCCAGAAAATGTCAATATTCCCAACAAGTCACACTTTGAAATATCAATCTTCTGTTTGAGCCCTTAGTGCGTACTAGTTAATGCAATTGACAGTTTACTTCCTAAAATTTGCTGTTTTTCTTTGTTCTTTTGAACTCTTAGCACAAGAACTTATTTGTTACTTTAGGGTAAATCGGAAAAACGCGTGCCAAGATGGAAGCCAAGTTTTACAGACTTACATAGGTAACAATTCATATTTTAGTATTTTTTTTTGGAAAATTATAAAATAAATGCATTTTTATTTTTATTTTTTGAAAGTGGAGGCCAAATTTGGCTTCATTATAAAAAATTCTACTATTGACAAAAACACATTAAATCCGTCCAACTTAGACTAACCAACTCCTTTCTTAAACAACATCAAACCATAAGTTTTTTCTCTTTAATATAGCTGTGTAAACACCACCTCCATCGCCACATGCTATCAATTTTAAACCTTCAGACGTCAATTACATTTACGTTATCTCCATCATCATTTTCCGGCGAGACTCCTTTATCTCACAGTCACGTGTTTGTTAATGTCATATCCTCTCCAAGTAATTTAAAATATTAATCATCTACCGCTTCTACTCAAAATTTCAAATATATTCTATCAAACTTTTATTCCTTACTCATTTCCGAAATTCCTTAACCATCAAATCACACTCAAGCATTCAAGAATCTCCGCTAGATTCAGGTCATAAATGTTGAAATACAGACACTAGAAACTAACAAAACACGTGAAATAGTTGAACGGCCTGAAAGTACCATTGCAGCCGGATGCAAATAGACTTTTAAAGTGAAATAAAAATTGTGATGACAAAGTGAACAAATGTAATATAAGGTTACTAGCCAAAGAATTCACACAAGCTCAAAGTATTAATTATTTTGAGACATTTGTTCATGTGGCAAAAATGACTAAAGTGAGACATGCTTTAACGGTGGTTGCCGCCAAAGAATAATCAATATACCAGCTATATATTACTAATGCATTTTACATGAAGACTTACAAGAAATTGTCTTAAAATATTTCATCTGGTCATAAGTTTCTTATCAAGACTCAATTTGATATGCCAATGCGTAAGCTTCTCAATGCTTATGGTCTAAGATAGGCACCTAAGCAATGATTTCTTTAAGTTCTTCACCGTTTTTATTGAATATGGTTTTATCCAGAGCTCAGACGATCATTCTTTGTTCATTTATTAGGAGGGTGTCATTTTGTTGAACTTTTTAATCTGTGTGGATGACATCCTCATCTCTAACACTTTAGTTAAATAAATTAGTCATCCAGAGAAATTTTTGGGATCAAGAATTGAGGCAAATTCGAGTACATCCTTGGTCTTGAAATTGTGAGATGTAATTGGGAAATCTATGTTTGCTAAAAAAAAAATTGTCTTGAGCTTTTATCTGAGAAAAACATGATTGTGTGCAAGCCTAGCTAAACTTTCATGGATTCCAATCATAAGCTAGCTTCCTTATCTAGATCTCCTCTTCATGATGAGTATATGATACATTTAAAAAGACTAGTGCATCTGTCTGTGAATCCACTTGGCTCAGTCTTTAAATCATCATGTGCAGTCTAATGCGAATACTAAGATATGTCAGGAATCAACTAGAGAAGGTTTGTTGTGCTCGTTCTTTTGCTTTGCTCACTAATTGTGATATGGATTGGGGTGCTTGCCCCGTAATCTGCAGTCTAATAACTGGGTATTATGTATTTTGGGGTCTTCTCTAATCTTCTAAAAGTGTAAAAAATAAAAAATTGTGTTTTGCTCCATTGCGGAAGTTGAATATCGTGCTCTAACCAAAACTATTTGTGAAATTGTATGACATCTCATAATGCTTCTATCCATCCAGATATCATTCTGACCAATTAACATTGCTCCTGACAACAAGTCTGCAATTGTGTTAGCTCTTGTTTATCACAACTGGACAAAGCATATAGAAATTGATTGTCACCTAATTTGTGATAAGCTAACTGAAGATACTATAACTATTGCTTATGTTCATTTTGAAAACCATCTCACCGACACATTCTTACAAAGGCGATGCCATCGTCAGCTTTTTAAAAAATTCTATCCAATTTTGGTGTGTTTGACCTTTTCCGTACCAAATTTGTGAGGAGTCTCATCCAGATAGAATTACTCTAATTGCTGGCAAAACTGTGAATGTCATCGTTGTATCTGCTGCCAGTTTAAAGAAGAAAGGGGTCTCGACGATAGTGTTTCATGAAGCAAAAAAGGGAGAAACTGCAACAACAACGTTCAGCCCGATGGGCTTTAAGTAGCTCAACAACGTGACATTTCCTCCAAGTGGGTTTCAGGATTAGCTACCTCCTTGACGTCGTCATTTTAATATATTTTTTTGAAAAATTTAATTTTATTGTTTCCTTTCCTATCAAACTTCAATTTCGTTTTATTTTTCAGAGCTCATGATATCGAACTAAATCTTAGATTCAATGAAAAAAGGTGAAGATTATTTTGCTCGCTTGATCTCTAGGATTTATATCAATCACGTTGTCATTAAAACTCTTAAACTATCACTCAAAGTCTGTTCATAAATAAATAATTACACTATAAAAATAAGCTATAAAGTATCAACAATTTTGAGTAGTGTGAAACATCATTATTAATTTTGAAAGCGAGTAAATTATAGGCCTTTGCTCCATGTTTGTGACGATTTTGTCTACTATTCGGGTCATTTTGAAGAGAAATAGAAAGAACTGACAAGGAATTGATTTATGTTAGGTCGTTTGATCACGTTAATGTTTGATTTGTGGATTTAGGTAATGTTCCCAAGTCAAATTTGGGAAGGCAATGAGAAAATTTGGGAGTTACTCCAAACACTCCATTTCCGAATCCTCGCAATTAGAAAGATTTGGTATAAAAGTCATTTATGTCTTTTATCTTCTTTTATTCTTAAATTATTATTAATTTTACACTTTTTTTACTTTCTCATTTCTCTCCAAAACCATCTTTAACTCGAAAACAACTATTTTTAGGTTTACTCTCTAATCAATCATTATTTCAAATCTCATTTCAATTTTATTTTTTTGAACGGAGGAGGAACGAAGTAGAAGAAAATAAATGAGAGAAAAAGAGAGAGAACATAAAATAAATTAGTTTTTCCGAATTTAGTATGGATTTAGGAGAAAAGATGAATAATAAAATGAGGGCAAATGAATTATTTTATCCTCTTCTCTCCGAGTATCAATCAGATTGCTAAGTTAATGTGAGGCTGTCTTTCTAGGCTTGTATAGTTGATTGCTTGTGTTTTACCTTTCTGGGATGGAATATATACTTTTTCTATAATAAATTAAAATCATCCCTATTGTTTTGTTCACCATGACACATGAAATTACATTTTTTTTTTCCCTCTTATCCATTCTATCTGAGAACCTTAGTAAAAAAAGAAGATAAAGCAAATTAATAAAATCATACTCAATTCCACAGCTATCAAAACCGGGCCGGACCGGCCGGTTCAACCAATCCGCATCTACCCGATTCAGGAAACCGTCTAAAGATAGAACAAATAATAATTGGTGCTCACTTTGTATGGGAAAGGCACGGATTTGGATCCCACACAACTCAGTTATTTTGTTAGAACAAAATGACGTCGTATTGTATTTAGTAAATCTTAATTGTGAAATTCAATCAACGTTCTACCTTCTTCGGCCATCTGACATGTCTGACTCTTATGTTCACATTTTCTAAATATTTAAAAATTTTCACATTGTAAGCAAAGAGACAAATGAAATGACACCGGTTCCCCACTACTCTCACGATTCTCTCTTTTTTATCTCTGACTATTCGATTATGAACTCTCTCTGAGTCTATTTTTATGCGTCTTTTTGTTTTATTACATCATTTTTGGTCGGAATCAATTTATTTCAGTTTATTCTAAGCAAAAACAAAAAAAAAACTAATTTTAATATTTTATATTTGACTAGTCTTATAATATGTTCTACATCCAAAAGTAAACCATAAATAAATTGAAAATTAAAATATGTTATTTTTGTATCATAACATCAGTTACTAAATACTATTGATCTTAATTTAAAATTCCAAATATTAAATAAATAATATAAAATAAAAATATGACTTTTAATCTATTCAATATGAATTGATGTAATTATATTATTTGATACAAATACACTTTGTTTTCACTATGGATTTCTTAATTTGAATTTAAATTTGAACGAAGAGTAAATTACAAAAATCAATAACCGAATCATTATGGTCTTTTGTTTTGGTTTGACAGACGATTTATTATTTGCTAATATATAACAGTTTTGAATCAAATCCATTTGATTCGGCTCGATTTTTTATTTGGATCGAACAATAAATAACCTTTAAAAATGAGAGAAATAAATAATTGAGGGGAAAATTACGGAAATTTAGTGTTGGGTTTAAACAAAGCTCGTAAGAATTCATTTACAATTAATTTTTTCTTTCCATTTTTTTTTCCTTAGTTTTTTCACAAACTCCACACACTCTTGATATTTAACTCCAATCATCCTGAAATTGTAGTGTTTTAGGCTGTGTTTGGTTTAAGGAAAGTTGGAGGAAAAGGAAAGTTATAAGAAAAATGAATCCCTTGAAAAATTCATTTTATTTTACCCTTGTTTGGTTTGAGGTGAAAAATTATATAGAAAGTACTACAACACTCTTTACTTTAAACAAATTTTCCATATAACTTTCCATTTAGTTTTCCACCCCAATTTTCTTTAAACCAAACAAAGAATTTCTTCAAATTTCCTCTTAAATTTTCCTTTCCCTCAATTTTTTTCTAAACCAAACACAGCCATAAGGTTAAATTAGGTTGATTAAAAAAAACACTCCCTCCATCCTTTTTTACTTATCACTTAAAATACCGTATATTAAATTCTACAACACAAATAACTCTAAATATAAATATTATAAAATCATAATAAAATTATATTATCGAAGTAGAATTTGATAAGAACATGTTAAGAATCATCATCATAATGCTTTATCATAAAATTTCATATAAAAATGACAAGTCAAACTCAAATTTATAAAAAGAAAGCGATAAATAAAAATACATGTTGTTGACAAAATTTAATTGATAAGTATCTAATGTATTTTTTTAAAAATTTTATGTAAAATATAAAATGTGGAGTATTCTTACAGTTATAGAATTACTTTTTAGGGATTATGATAATAAAGTAATTAGTGTTTTACTTTTTAAGGTAGTAAATGATTGGATTAAATATGCATTGAGATTATTAATTAAAAATAAAATTGGACAGATAAATTTTGATAAGAAAATTAAAGACTAAAATCAATGAGCAAGAGAGGAAATAGTTTGACTGGAGATGAGAGAAGATGGAAAGAAATAATTTGATAGTAGAAATAAAACCGGATGATCCTGATTGTTAAAAGAGAGATTTGAAAAGAAATAAAATGAAAAATGAAATTTTTTTATTTCTTAGTATGAGAGAAAAAAAAAGATAGTATAATTTAATTTTGGGAATAGTACGAAAAGGGGGTGCGTACTATCACCCCTTGCAAATTTAAGGTATTACTATCCCCAATTTGCAATTCTAAGGTATTTCTTTTCTTTGGCCCCCATTTGTAATAACACTAACTTCAATTACATCCACTATATTTTTATTATTTTCAAATCAGTCCCTCGAACCCAAAATCTGCCATGGAAGAAACGACGACAGCCGGGCTAGCTACACGTCCTGCCCGATGTCGCCGAGTACTTTCTCAGCCGGGCTGTTGAGATTTCGGGTAACGAATACGAGCCAAATGAGCGGGACATCTTTTACGCCGAAGGCGTCACCCAAGGCAACGGCCTGGCGTTTATCGAGTTCTCTCTCGATGATCGCAGCCCGATGTCCGAAGTCTACATGGACAATATGGAAACAACGCAGCAGCCTCTCACCAAGTACCAGCTCATAAGGATAAACGCCAAGGGAATGAGCGAGGGCTGCAAGTGGGTGGAAATGTTCGAAGACGTCTGCGCGGTGGTCTTCTGTGCGGCGCTAACCGACTACGACCAGCTCTGCCTTGCCCCGGAAACTGCTACGGTCACCGGATCAGCGACGCTCCACAACAAAATGCTCCAGGCCAAGGAAGTCTTTGAGTCCCTGATCCGGCACGCCTCCTTCAAAGACACGCCCTTCGTCCTCGTCCTCGACAAGTACGACCTCTTCGAGGAGAAGGAGGAGAATTTCCTCGGCGGCGGCGCATCGGAGGATTCGTTCTACAGTACCGACATGAGCTCGTCGCCCTTCATTCATCAGGTGTTGGAAAACTGAGAGTGCAGTATGATTGATAGACACTTGTCGCATACAGTAGGATACATGCCATTGGCATTAAACATGATATAAAATCAAACTGACAGAAATGGAACAACATTTCTTTACAAACCGAATCACCAGATTAAACTGGTTTGCCTTAGAGGAAATAAGCCCCATAAACAGTGCGCTCGGGTTACTACCAAAATCCTCCCAGGATAAGACGGTTTCAATTACCTCAGCTTCGCACCAGCTGGATAATCTCCTCGAAAGCTCCTTCAGGTAGTTTTCCTGCAAAGCACGTATGCTTTTTCTGGATTTGATGCAGAGTGTAGAGGAGGAAGAGAGCTAGAAGAGTTGCTCGTTGAAGGTGTATCGAATGCTGCTGCAGGAGGCTGTATTTATAGCACGGGAGAAGGAGGAAGTTCTGCGCAACTCCTTCCCACTTTCTCCACCACCAGAGGCGCAACTCCCCGGAACCGCCACAACTGCAGCTCCACTTTCGTTAACTGCAGCTCCACTAAGTTACTGCTGCTGACCAGTCTGTTACTGACTGAGTCTCCTCTCACAGGGATGAGCTGGATCGACAAAAGATATGAAGGACGATGGGCTGCTGCTCTTTTGGGCTGTAATCAAACGGACCTTTCCGCAAAAAGAAGGGCCCAGCCCACGCCGGCACCGCGCACCGCGCCACGCGCCACCACGCCACCACGCGCCTCGCGCCCCGCGCCCGGCCCGGCCGGCGGCGGTGGTGGTGCGCGCGTGTGGTTCCCCTGTTCCCCTCTTATATTTCTTTTGCCTTACTTGGAAGCGTAAGATTATATAAGTTACATTAAATATCCTTTCTCAGATGATGTGGGATACAAGGATAATTAATACACTTCTATATATTATCTTTTACTGCCAAACATGGTTATTGATGGATTTCATGAAATTTATTCACATCCAATCATATTATAACCATTATTGTTACTTATCCTAACTCACTCATGTGAATTAATTGTAACAATCCCCCACAAATCCATCAATAATTACTTTGCAGGAATTCAGT
>NQLW01000867.1:85804-97170 GCA_002312845.1 Kalanchoe fedtschenkoi
TAAACAATACACTTAGAGAAAACACAAAACACCCATTAGAGAATTCTCCTATATCATCAAGGAGCAAGCTACAAAGATATAGGATCAAAGAGAGAAAGCACATAGGATCATTCAAGTCATAGCTATGGATCCAAGTAAGTTTCCTATATATTTCTCAATTATGTTTGTTAATTTCCATTATCCATATTTGGTTGATTTAAAATGTTTGTAAGTAGATTTTGGGTTAACGCTTCCGCATTATAGTTATACATCAAATAATATTGTATTGAAATAATATTAGTTTTGATGTACTAAAGTTTACAATTAATAGAAAATTCGCATTTGGAAAATACAGTTTTTGATGAAAACCGTGAATGAAACCGCGGTCTTTGGTAAAACTGCTTATGTGGAGTGCAGTTTTTAATAAACCACGGATGGAAAGTACAAGTTTCCGTGAAAACCAGATGTTGGAAACTGCGGTTTTGGTGAATTTGGGTAAAACAAAAATAGAAACTAATGTTAGGATAGGTTTAAAATAAAATTGTCGAAAAAGAGTGCGGTTTTATAAAAAAATCATTGAGACGCTGCTGACTAAACCAATAAGTTTCTAACAAATAAAACAGCTCATTTCCTACGATTCAGTCCTACTTAGTCATGGCTAAGTTTACAGCATTGTTATCTTGTTTTCCATAATTGGAGTTCGAATCTCCTTATGTGTGCGTTGTAATTTATGTTTAATATTTTTTTTAAAAAAAATAAGCAATGCCATCTTGTTTCATTTATATCAATTTCTTTTTAATATTATTTTGTTACATAGACGTGAGACGAAGTTGCAACTAATAACAATTTGTTTGTCTCTTATATTTGCGTGCATATATTTTTGTATTACTACAATTTTTGCTCCACATTACTAAAATTAAGTATACTAATTAATGAGCATATCCTTGTGTTAATGAATCGATGAAATGTGTTAATATTCAAAATTATGGATATTATATTATGAAAGTGTAATTTTGAAAACAATTATTTTAGAAATAATACCATTATACAGTATAAATAGAGTTTTCAAGCAATGCTAAGTACAAGTTTGAGTATCGAGCTAAAACAAACTTGTTCATGAATATAAACTAATTAAGTACGATTTTGTTCATGTTCGGCTCATTCATAAGGCGAGCTCAAAATTATGTTCAAACTCACTCATTAATTAGTGAATGGGATTTGATAGAGTATTGACCAATCTTATCCACGAGCCACTCAGAAGCATACTTGTTCGCTTGTAGCTTTTATGTATTATAGGATATTGATACATCAAGCATAAAAAAGTGGTTCTCAACATTAGTGGAGAGTAAACGGTTAAAACCGAACCGAACAAGGAATTTGGTTAATCGACCGAATTAATCAAATTTTTTTTATTTAACCATTAACCGAACCGAACTACTCAATTAACCAAATTTTTCGGTTAATCGGTATTCAGAGAAATTTATGGTTAACCGAATCGAACCGAACCGAACCAAAATTGATTCAATTAACTAGGTTGTGCGGGTGGTGAGATGAACTAGATTGTGCGGCTGCAGCTGTGTGGTTGTGTTTGTGCTGCTGCGAGAATAAATTAGAAGAAGGAGGAAGGTGAATGGTGAGAGCGGCGAGAAGAGGTAGGACGGAGGAGGCCGCTGGTCGTTGTTGCTCGTTTATGGTTGTGCGGCTGTCGTCTATCAGAGACAAGTGAGAGTGATATGGTGATAGAGAAGTAAGGGAGGACGAAGAAGGGTGTATGTTGAGGGATGTGAGAAGAGGGAGGACTGGAGAACCGGAGGACGGGGGATAGAATGGAGGCTGCAGCTGTGTGTTGGTGTGTCGAATGAAAGTTGAGGAGAAGTGTGGAGGTGAGTGTGGCAGGGTTAGGGTTAGAGAAAAATGTGTATTTATAGGTTTGATTTAGGACTCTTTTTTGGTTTGGGCCTTGGGCTGTAGGATAAGTATATAGTAGTAAATTAATAATATTATTACATATATAATATATTTATTTGATTAATCGGTTAAATTGGTTAACCGAATAACACAAATTACTTCCATTAACCGATTTATAATTCGGTTTTAAACCGAATTAACTAAACCGAAATTAATCAGTTCGGTTATTTCGGTTCGGTTACTCGATTTTAACCGTACGACGCTCTCCCCTACTCAACATGGTGTCGAATTCGAAAAATGTGAAGCCGCTGAAGAACTCAGTGAAGATCATGATGATGGGAGCGCGATGATTCTATTTAGAACAGAATATTTGGAGTTTGAAATAAGTCATGCATACGGATTGACAGAGATGGCAAAACTTGTGGTGACATGCGCGCAGAAGTTGAAATAGGCTTCCGGCGTCGGAGCAAGCCCGGATGAAATCTTGGTAGGAGTGAAGACTTTCAGTTGGATTAAAATGGGGTTTGTTGTAGGTCGACATGATTTTTATTTTGTTTAAATAGGTCAGTTAACATAGTTTATTAGGGTGAAATAAAATTGACGATCTACACCTTATTTAGTAATAATGATAGTTTATATCATAGGCGGAGCGACTGGGGGCAGTGGGGACAGCCGCCCCCCGAATCCCACAAAAAATACTTATGTCTATGTAAAAAAATTATATATATATATATAATTTATATGCTTCATTTCAACTAATTTTTAATTTTCTCTTCCAAATTTAATCAAAATTTTAATTATTTAATTTTGCCTCTCGAAAAATTTTTTCTGAATCAGCCACTAGTTAGTACTGCAATTTGGTAAGTTTTCTTTTATTTTGCTCGCTACAGAGCGGAGTTCTTTTTGTTTGTATAAGTAATCATCAGTTTTGTCGTGTTTACAAATTGATGGCGAGGCTTTTATGTCACTTGACTTGTTAAAACGACGGTTTCAATTGAAACTGGACGATTAGGTAATAAGGAGTTGTTGATTAAGTGCAATTCATTTAAAAAATTAGGGTCTATTTTTAAGTTTGATGATAAATAGAAAGAAAGTAATTAATGGCATAATCAAGGGAACAACAAAAAATAAAAAGTAGAGAGTTGAGATGGTTTTTTCAAAAATTGGTTAGTCGATAAGTGATAAGCTCAAGAGCAAAGAGAGGAAACAATTTGTTTTTTTTTTTTTAAAAAAAATAGTCAATTTTTTTTAAATTTATTAGTAAAAAACAAAATGACCTTATTCATGACATTACAAGAGAGATTGCACATATATGACCGTTAAGAGGAAATCATGTAGATAATTTTACAATTAGAAACGACACATAGATGATCATTAAGAGAGTCCTTATGTAGTTAGATTCTTCAAAAGGAGATTCGAATCCAGATTTGTGAACAAATGCTTAGTTATCTCATCAAACTCCTTTTCATCATTTAATAGTGTAATTCTTAGTAGGAGAAGAAAAATGAGTGTGGTTTAAAGTTGATTTACATAAATATTTTTTTTGCAATAATGTTTCATTTATCGAGTCAGGGGTAGTAAAGCAATTTCATATACATGTAGCTTAATGGTCTAATCTTTTTTCTCCAAAATACTCCAAGTATGAAAAGTTTATAAATAAAAATTTGAAGGGAATTAAATATGTTTCTAACACCTCAAAATACCTTCATGCTTTCTAAGAAAACTAAGATTTACACATGATTAAACAATTTCCTTCCAAATGCACTCGTTTACTCACCAAATCAAACTAAGAATCACAATGTTAAGGTTTTTGGACGGTGACATTGAATGATCATATCATGATCCAAAAATCTAAAAAAATTAAATGATGGTACAGAAAGATATATAATAAAATATAAAATTTTACAATCATTATTCAACTATTAACTCCTACAAAGTATAAAGGAGCCATTGTTTAGTAGACAAACACTACTAAAATCAGCCAATTGTTTTGTCATTTTTTTGGCTAGAGATCTTACTAGAAAAAATTTTCCGGTGATTTTTTGTCTAAATTTTCTATCAACAGAAGTTGACCGGAACGGTACTATCAATAATATATTCATGCGACATTCCGGTCTTTTGACCAAAATTTCCGGCTAGACTCCATTTTTTTTCGACAATTAATGATTATCTCATCTTTTGGACACTTCCTGTTAGTTTTCGGCCAACCTTGTTTTGAGATCCTTTGCGAATATTTCCGACCACACACTTTCCATCATATTTTCAGCAAACTTCTGACACTTATGTGTCCTCACTACCGGTCTCTTTCAGATAATTTTCGGCCAGCCAGTTTAAAAGAATTTTGGGTAATTTTTTTGGCTATTTTTCAAAAATAAATAAATAAAATTTGAAAATCAGATTTTAGCTTGTTTTACCAAACGACAAAACCATTTACAACATATAAATCTGTTTCATAACAAATTAGCATGCATTAAGGATTTGCCGCTCAGGATCAACAATACATCAATTATAAGAAACATGAGAATTGAACGCAACATTTATCAAATTAAACAACTAGAGTGATGATCTTTAAAATGCTATTAAATCTTACCAGTTTCATGAAAGAAACTTATTTCTGATAAATTATCTTTAGAAGCTGTAAAAGCAACACTGATGATTTATTAATTATAAATATATAATTCACATTATTTTTTTATATAAATTATTTTCATTTTCTTTTTCCCCAAACCTTTTTATACCAAATTATATGTTGCTTGAGGTCAACAAGAATTAGTGAAACTTATGCACAAATAAGACTTATGGAATATAAGTTCCAAGTTAGACCAAACTGATAATAATAATTTTTTAGGACAAACCTTACAATATTCTAATGTCATTTCCAATTCATTACACATATCCCTATACCATCATCTTTAAAGATAGTCTCACCATCAAATGTGTTATAATCATTTAAGTTAACATTTGTACCCAGTAGTAAATTTTTTTAAAAGGTGATACTGATATGCCTAGTAAACGAGATGAAATTTATGTTCCTGTGACTATATGTATCAAATCTGAGAGTAAAAAATTTAAAATTTTTAGTGAGAAGGGTCACATGCAAATAATGAAGGATGATACTTTGTTGCAAGTTTTGGATGATTATAAGCTTAGTAAACACTACCACAACGGCTACAAGATGCTTGAAGACGATGGTCAAGAAAATGATATTTACGAAAAAATATCTCAAATCACCAAAGAGTGTCATGACGAGAATCCGGTTGCAAATAAATCATAAAAGAAAGTTATTATTGGAAAAAAATACTAACTTAAATAATCAATATGAGGAAAAAGAAGACTGCCACATTGACGATGAGACATTTAAAGATGGCGGTCATGAAGATGTAAACGAAAAAAATCTCAAGTCAAATTAGGAGTGTCATATTGAGAATCAAGTGACAAATATATCATAAAAAAATTTATTAATTGGAAAAAGTGCTAAATTAAGCGACTATAACGCATCTGATAGTGAGTCAATATTTGAAGATGGTGTGAGAGATATGTGGAATGAGTTAAGAATGATGTTAGAATATAGTAAGATCTGTACTAAAAAATTTATTTTTATGAATTTAATATTTCATTTCAAGATCCATTGTCTTACTCTCATTTTACACAAAAACTTTCTGATATGTAATCACTCACATTTATGTAGATTAAATATATATTGGGAAGAAATATTTCTTATATGTGTATATATAAGCTGACTTCATATAAAGGGTTTGAAAACAAAATGAGGGGTGACTTTAATGGGGTGCTACACGTGGATGAGCTTGTACGACAATTACATATAATTACTCTCGATGGCTGGATCCAATAGTGAAATGTGCTCAGTTAACCGCGTTTAGGATTTTAGGATTGGTGATTGCTAGGGATAGCGAGGCGCGGAAGGTGACGGTGCAGACAGAGCGAGAATGAACTAGCGATGGTGATGGGGTAGAGCAGGCCGAGGCAATGAGGGTGGGAGGTGAAAATAAGAAAAAGGGATGGGGAGAGAGAGGAGGAACGAAATGAGAAGGTAAAGGAGAAGGAGAAGAAAGAAAAGATGATCTGGCACAATTTGTTTTTTTATTTTCCGGCCACCTAGTAAGTTTTCTGAAACCAAACAATGGCCAGAAAATAAAGAGGTGTTTTATGCCATTTTTAGGCTATTTTTTGATATACTTCGCTTGCAAGCAGCATTGTGCCGCAAAGAAAGGCATTTGCCCAAAGTGGTAAAAAAAGTAGTAGAAAAATGACGAGATTTGTGGCCATCTTTCATCTCTTTTTGGCATTGCCCGGTTAAATATTATTTGAAATAAAAACACATTTTTAGCCTTGTTTTGGCTAAAAAAATGAACGGAAACAGGCCGTAATCTTCCTGTATATTTCCTTTTACAAAGATTTCGGTCAAAAAATGCATTTTTTGGTTAGTGAATTAAATAATAAATAAATAAAAATAAATGACGACCAAAGAAAATTGATTGGTCAATATATAACATCGTACTGCAAAGTTTGTTTGTAGTTGTCCTAATGATCAAAACCATTAACCAATTAATTTTTAAAAAAGGAGAAAATAAAATAATAGAGTGAGTCAAAATAACTCAGCTATCAAATTATCTGAAGCATACACTGGTGAACCACATTTTACTATGTTGCAGCTAATATTTTTATAAAATAATATTTTCATGTATTTTACGACTCACTGTTAATACTTTACAAATATATATTAAATGGCTCATCATTATCCAAACTTTACGCATACATATGATGGCTCGATGTCCATAACTACAAATTTAGATCATTATAATCTAGAATGTTACTACTCAATTACAATATGTATGCGTGATGTAAACACATGAACAACATCGAAATAAAAGTCTTAATGCTAGACAATCATCACTCCCAATTTGGATAGTTAAATCATAATAAAAACAAAATGTAGAACCTCATTATATAACAAAATATCATTTTCATAATGCAATATGTGTGAATCAATGAATATTTAGCAGAATGATTCTGTTTTTGAAATAGGTGTATGATATCGTGATAAAGATAGGATCATTGACATCGACCTTATTTAGCTATCTATACGCTCATGCCTTCACATGTATCAACTCTTTTTAAGACTAATCATTAACACTAATGTCAAAGATATGAATAATGAAGAGTATGTCTTACTAGTTATGCATCTACTCTTCACTAAATCGGGATAATGTCATTACCCAAACCATGATTTCGCTTGGAGCTAGTGGGATATCAGCCGGTGACTTAGAGCAAGCTCATATTCAGAGGAGCTTGCCAATTTAAATGTTATGTTTGCGACAATACAAGCTTTTCCCACAACTCTATCAAACATTTTTTTCAATTTTTTTAAAACTTTTTCACTCTCTCTGAGTTTTTAATGATCATTGGGTCGAGATGTGTTTTCTTTTTAATTCATATTTTCAAGAGAAGGTAGGTTCCTCATATCAAATGATTTTGAAAAATAAGTTTAAAGTCATGAATTCATAGGTAATAACTCAACCAATTAATACAAAGATAAAAATATTAAGGATTACTTCAATTCAAACATCGACATGATTTGGTCAAAGCTTTTTTGAAGCTTTACTAGGTCCCAAACCAAGTCATCAGAAAAGATCACAAAAACTTATCTGAATATGCATGGAATCAAATCACTAGAATGAAATAGTAAACATGTAGCAAAATTCAATTTTTTTTAAAAAAATTCAGATTTATAAGATGTGTGTGACAATGTGAGATTTTGACTCAAAAAAAAAAGAAAATATAAAAATAATTTAAAGATTTAAGAATCTATTAACACTAATAATAAGTGATGAATTCTCCATCCCACACTAAAATTCAACTATGTCTTCACAGTTCATAAGCATATATCATAGTGAAGGGAAATAAGCAAGGAAAGAAAGAACGGAAAACGTAGTCTGGTCTAACTTAGTTTCTTTAGTCGTGTGTTTGCTGACCTGATAATTTAGCCGCACGTGTGATAGTGTCCTATTTGTGTGCGACGTCTCCCCTAAAATTTTAGTTTATTGACGATCTCCTGCAAGACTTTGTCGTAGTGTTAAAGACTAAGAGAAAAATAACATTAGTGGGTTATCATGACATAAAGCTCAAAATAAATAGTCTGAAAAAAAGTAAAACATGTCTAATATCATGTTAAGTATAACATAAGAGACAATTATGTGATCATGAATAATGTCCCCTAATCTTGGGGCGGTGCGCCATCAACATCTGGGTCCCCACCTCTGCCCTTCAACAACCTCCTCAACAGATCTTGAATGTGGCGCTCCTCCTCCACGCCTCCCATCCAATAAGTCTTGAATCCATTTGTCAGAGCGGATTCCTCATGTAGGTTCTAACTAGGTTTACGACTTAATCATCCATAGTGGCTGGGTAAGAGGCTCAGCTCAACCCTTGGAAGATAAAGTTTTTGGTGTTGGTGATTTAAGCTAATGAAGGGGGTTCTAATTATGTGGCTCTGTTGCTGCCGTCTCCTCTTTGAGAAACTCCTCATGTAGGGTAGCATCCATATAATAGCACCACACTCTCTGGTCTACTCTTAAAACTCAGATGGCTTGCATCCACTGAAATAACCCTCGAGTAAGATATGCGGGCTAGATCATATGATGATCCTCTCTAGGTATGACAGGTAGTGCTGTTACCCTCTAAAGGATGTAGGTAATCACCCTTTGGCATACAATAGGGCCAGACTTCATCCTGATAAACTCAAAAATTAAGCACATGTAATGTGCAAAGTCTTGAAACCTCCCTTGACCGCTGCACACTAATATAAGCAGATCTAAATAATGGATTTCATCTCTACCCATATCCCGAGACAATGTGGTGTCTCTTATTACCTTCAGAACACACAACTAGGCTGCGTCTCTAAGATAGATGGAAGTAGGCTTACTCATCTTCAACTTGATTGTAGAGTCGGTGCTGGCCTCCCTCCAAAAATGGGTCAGCTCCTCGATATAGCTACACCATTCTCAATGCATCTCATAGTGGCTAGTGAAAGTTCTCCCCGATTCGACCTAACATGATCTCATCTTTAATGCCTCCAATACTAAATCTCAAGTAAGAGACTTCATTTCTAATCAAGTAGTCACACGAGGCTAAGAAGTCCACTATGTCTAGAGTATTGGTATGTGAGTTGAGTTTGAGTGTGTGTGAACATCCCATAGAGGAGCAAGTGCTCCAACCCTCTCCAATAGGCCCGAATCCACTAAGAACTACCTCTCAATGAATAAGATTGACATCTAGCATTTAGTTAGTACATTCCGAGTGTGTTCCAGCATTGTAAGCTCTTTTAGTGCCATTAGAATGAAAGTGAGAAAACTGGAATCTGGTGAAGGCTAGTCGTGCGCAGCTAAGTGTGATTACACGCGATGATTCTATAAAAAGCTAAGGTTATGAAAATTGACTTCTGCTTTAAATTAGGGTTCATTCAGAATGCGTGTGGTGGCATTAACAGTGATGCAGAGGTGGAGAATGCAATGGCAGGTTATCAAGTGCAGTGCAGGGCGTCGAGTGCTCGGGTGGATTATGTGGTCGCGTCGTGTTTTAGTTTTGATTTTTCTGGTAAAAATAAACTCATCCATGCGACTACTATCGTTACCCTAGATTTGAGGATGCGTGCAAGTTGCACGCATGGGGCTCTACATGTTTCACTCAGCTTCTTTACTGAGTGGCTGTATCACGCGCGTGGCGCCTTGTCTTGAGCACTCGGCTACTTGTTCCTACACTAAATTCTTTTCACAACCCCACACTTAGACTTTGACATGGGTTATCTTGATTAGACTAACTAATAGCTTGGAAACTAATTAGCTAAAAGAAAAAAGAGCGGAAATTGAAAAATTGAGTTCCCTTTCTACAAGAGCTCTTATTTTGAGTTTTAAGATCGACGATACCTTATGTCAATTATGGTGGCATGCCCCTCTAGACATTTACAAACTCAAAGCGCACTTTCTTCCTACTATTCATGCACACGTAAATTTTGAAGCTTTGATACGGGTTGCAGGGACTAGCCACCTCATCATATGTGTTGACAAACTTCTTGTGAAATTTTTTATATGTCTTAGAGTTGTCCTTCTTTTTTTCAGAAAAATAGATGACGTGAAAAAGTGAGCATTGATATCCAATCACTATTAGATTTGTCTTTATGCATTCCATGCTGACCATTTAGGGTTAGGGTTACACCTTATGGATGCCATGGTTTTGTATCCTGATTAGCCAACACATGAGAAGAGCACAACTATGAATTATCAAAAAATCTTAAGGAACTCTCATGCTTTCATGATGAAACTCTGGCTGAAGCTCTTTCAGTTCCTCCTTCTTCAACTCCTCGAATAACTTTGTTATTTTGAGGTCATCCATATCAATGGAGCTCGACCCTTTCTTAGCTTGACTATTATTTTGGAGTCGAAGATTCTCATATAGACAATTCTATAGCCAAACTCCATGGATAACATACTACTTGCCACATCAATCTTTATCTTTGTTGTTACCTTAAATGGACATTCAAGAATAATAGGCTGATGTTGGAGAGATCAATCTTCTTTTGTGTTAGCAAATTGAAATCTGTAAGAAAGATCATGTTCTCCACCTGCACTAACACGCCCTCAATAGTGCCTAATGGGTAAAAGTTAGACCTATCAGCTAGTAAGACTATGAAGTTTTTTTTTTTTTTTTGTAAAAGGGGTGCTTTGCATTGATAAAGAATGTACAAATAAGAGCTATAATCAAGTCCTGACCATGATATGAAAAACAAGAGAGGTGGGATTACAAGGGACCTAGACTAGGAGATGTTGAAGGTGCACTTGCGTAGCCCATATGTCATTGAATCTTGAGTGTTGAATGGCCTTGATAATAGATAATTTGATTAGAGATTCCATTTTGACCCTGTTAAGAACCAGCCGCCTACAGAAATTTTCACCTCTGAATATGAGGGCATTCCTAGCTTTCCAGATGTTATAAGCACAGCCCGCTAAGTAGCAAAAAGAAATAGACTTTAGCTCCTTGGATGGAAAAACATGAGACTGAGACCATATGATGAGATCTGTCCAAGATGAGAAGGAAGGAATATCTGGAAAGCAGCATAGGGACAAAGCCTCAGAAAAAAGACCTGCTGAGTGACTGCATTGGAAAAAGAGGTGGTATTGGGTTTCTGACTGAGAGTTACAAAGATGGCATATATCGTCTGGTACTAAACGCCATCTCGAAAGCCTTGCTTTTGTAGGCAGTCTGTTTTGGGATGCTTGCCATAAAAGGAAAGCATGTTTGGGATAGTTGAGCTTATTCCAAACAAGATTAACCCACTCTGGCTGAGCAATACTTAGGCAAAAGATGTTGAATGCTGAGGATGGAGAGAAAGGATGTCCAGGGAGATTCCAAGAACCTGAATTCACGTCAAGACATAGTAGAGCAATCTCTCTTAATCTAAGAAG
>NQLW01000867.1:98170-178434 GCA_002312845.1 Kalanchoe fedtschenkoi
AGGGCTCGATTCTGGGCCTGGATTTCCGGAATGGAGACGAAGTTTCCGGAGAAGGTGGATTTGCGGGTCAGGGTTTCGAGGAGCCTTGACGGGAGGAGCTGTGCTTTATCGATGTCGGCGAGTAAGTGGCTGATTGAAGACGGCGGTGACGGTGAGCCAGACTCAGTGGTGGTGGTGGTGGTGTTTTCCGGCGAGGGTGGGTCGACGGAGAGGTTGAAGGTTTCATCTTGGATGAGGAGGCCGTTGCAGTACTGTGGATATTTGGTGAGGACGTACTGTTCGACATAATGCATCTCGGTGGGTGTGATTGGGCCGGACCAGCGC
Source organism: Kalanchoe fedtschenkoi (assembly GCA_002312845.1). NCBI lineage: Eukaryota > Viridiplantae > Streptophyta > Magnoliopsida > Saxifragales > Crassulaceae > Kalanchoe > Kalanchoe fedtschenkoi. Next base: position 98,495 of record NQLW01000867.1, read on the forward strand.
AGGTCCACCCCATTCAGGCTTGACATTGCTTCTGCTACCAGGTGAGCTGGGATCAGTGACTTTGCTCTCTGTGTTCATAAAATTCACAAAATTTCCCTGTTAGATTGCGACATTCGTATTCGCCATACATGATATGGTATCTTAGTCATAGCGCAATTCGATGGGATATGGCTGAATTTTGTAAGTTTCACCTTCATCACCATGCTGGTGGGTCTGCTATTCAGAGGTGATACTTTGGGGGAGGAAGCGAGGAGAGGAGCCGCTTCGTCTGTGTCACCTGCCGCCATTTTCTAGTAGCATCATGATCCAAAAACAACATATTAAATAGAGCTCGGGTCATGAAGGCAGGATACTGAGGAAAGTAAATTACCTGGCATCCGCTTTGCAGGACAACTTGTTCATTGCGGTTGCCCATGAGATTGATCTGAATAACTTGAAAGAAATTAGTTGAAGGAGAGGGTTGATGGGGGAGATGGACAGATCAGAATGCTGAAGTTTAGCAGCTTGCTTTTAGATGGATTATATAACAGAAGCTGGTATTTTTGTTAATGGAACAACGTCATGGCAAAAAGGTTACGACTAAGACAAGGAGAGAAAGCTCCATGGGTGACGGATTAGCGGTGCCCCACAGGATGAGGTAGCTATTTGTTTCTAGCAGCATTAAGATAATCAGTGCATTATTGGTCAGTTGTTTTTGTCTACGAGTTCTCACCAAAACAGTGACTAACATCTAATCCTCATAAAATACTCTCAAGATTGATAAAGGTTCATATAACTAGTGTTTTATAAGTTTGAATGCTATCTTACCAGTTTGAGTTTGTTGTCTGATAGTACTGTATGAATTACTTAAGTTGTAGTGATATCTAGCCTGTAGTGCAGGGTTAACTGGAGTCACATAACATTGGATGGTTAGATTTTGACGTATGGCCAAATGACTATCCAAGCTTGAAGACAAGTTTGGTCAATGATCAAGTTATTTTTATCTTCTTATCAAGTGTGGTTCGGAGGTGAATTATTTAACAGACTGAAATGGAGATAAGACAAAGGAATTGATTATTCAATCAGACTGATGATAAAGTAGCAAGGCCACTCCCTCCATAAGATAATCGTATTCCTAACGTCAGCATTTGTAATATAAGGCTACAAGGGACTGATATTTTGACCACATGCTAAGCTAAGGTAAGGAGTGATGCTAGCAACTAGAGAAATCTTGACAACTGGGTCTGGCAGCCTAGGAGAGAATTCGATAACTAGCAGTTGCGAGCATCTTCTACATAAGTGTATAAGACAACAGTATGTATATCTGGAAAGGCGAACTTAATTGGACAAGTAGGAAGACATCCTTGAGGGCAAGTATGTAGGCTGTAGCCTGATTAGTTGCCATCACAGAAACAATCAGCAATTATGAGTTCTGTTTGGTTTGTTAACTTAGAAGCAGATGCCCATGGTTCCTGTGAAGAGTTGCATCAAATAACATTAAGGCAGAAAGATTAAGCCTCAGTATGACACTGGACTCAAAACTGGCGATTATTGATCATTTTGTTGTTAGCGTACGTTCTGCTAGTCAACATACATAGTGAGATATTACAGTACAGAGTACATATCTGTATGAACCAATGTATGATATGGGGACTAGAGAAAATATTTTATCCGGTCATCTCTCCTCATAGCGTTGTATACAGCTTGGGCCTGTAAACCATTGAATTGTTGTATCAAAGATCCTCAGTACTTGCAGATGTTCCGTTCACAAGTGAATCAATGGTCTCAAATGAAATTGACATTAATGGTTTGTTGCATCTAGTCCTCGACTATAAGAAAATAGGTGTTCATATGAGTATTTCACGCAGGTACCTGCTCACACGACACAACTCGAACAGGTCCAATGTTAAGTGATACATATTTTCCCCTGGATGAAATTTTCTGCGGCCCTGTCAAGAGAAATGAGACAGATTTAAAACATATATATAGCTGAATATTAGCTGATAAATTAAGAGACACCTGAAAATGAAAACATATTTCTTCAAAAGCAACAGAAACGATTAGCATTGGAATTTTCTTCCGGTGCCTCATTCAGTTATGCCAGTTGCCAATACTACTTTCACCATCCAGAAAGAAAATAGTTAAGTTAGGTCGGAGAAGCTAAGTTCTGAAAGTTAATAAATCAAGCAACATCATTGGTACAGTGAGGACATCACATTACCAACTCAACCACAATCTGTTTCACATAAATTGCCTTAATTGTAGAGCAAAACCATCTGCTCAATGATGACATGATTCTCCCCTTCCAGATCAGTTTCTGATCCCAAATACTGACTTGCACATACACGGCTTCCGAAGCTACTTACAAGCCGTTCTCCCTCCGAGGATGCATTTGTCTTCTGACTATATCCAAATTATTAACACTAAGGGCCTTCTTTTGTTTAAATCATTCATCAATCCAGCTTCCAGTTAAGTCAATTCAGTCCAGCGCTTGCAGTTCAGTTGATTCATTTCAAATGAGCTCAGCCTGGCAAATTATTCCTTAAAAACAACAAAGGTGTACATAACATGATATTAAAAGTAATAACAATTCAAAGTGCAATTTAGTTTTAGATCATGATGTAGTCGGAAGAAGCTGATCTTGATCGCTTCAGATTAATGGCCTATTCCTTTTTTCCTTATGGATTATGCTATATAATGATTGTTGTATATGTCTGCAAATACTATTACAACATGGAGCCAGATGCAAGACGAGTTTCTTATAAAATATTTTCCTGCAGGTAAAGCTAATTTAAATTCTCTTTTCAGATCATTAGTTGTTCATTAGCGACGGTGTTTGAGTTGCGACGAGCTAGCTCATCGGTACGGTCCCATCCAGTCTTCAGTCAATTCCTTCCATTCAGTGATTATGTAATTTCATTTTCTCTGTCATCCTCTTTAGATGTCGCTTTAATGTACTTGGACAAGATCTTGAGTTGTTATTGATAGTTTAAATTTATATGTTAATTGACTTAGCTTGTATGTTGAGTCTTTTGACTTTGAATTTTCTTCGTCAAGGCTTGTTTGACTAAATGTTAAAAAGAGACAAGTCAAACGCCATCGCGACCCACATTTTTCGGGTCGTGACAGATATCCTCTGGGTTAGAATATTCCACCCCACGAAGACCGGAATCGGGATGGGTTGGATATTCTATTTAGTTGTAGTCAATATCCCTTGTCTATCGAATACCAGAATTAGGAGCTGGCATAGAAATATTGGGTAGTTTGTTTATCCTGCGACTTGACTGCATATTTAAGAAATATCGGTATATATCATCACTCCTTGACTAGTATCTGTGAGCTACAGAAATCGAGATTGGGAAACAACACACGCTACTACAGATTTTGGCTTTTACCACGCTTTCTTTTACCATGATTAAATATTTTACCAGGCTTACTATGAAAATTATGGTATATAGTACAAAAAAGCGGTCATGGGTTCCAACTGGAACGATAGTCGTTTAGAATCGCGCTTATTAAAGAAAAACATGGTAATAGATTATGGTTAAAATGATTGTCGTTTCGGTCATAACCTAGTACCACGTTTTTCTCTAATAACCGCGGTACTAAGCTAAGGCCAAAACGGCAGTCGTTTCACGAATCTAATACCACGCTTATATTTAAAAACGTGGTAAAATGTTAATTCTAATACCACGCTTTTAGATATAATTGTGGTAATAATTTCGTTTATTAAACTGCTACTATTTGATTTGAACCTTTTACCATTATTTTCTCTTGAAAGCATGGTAAAAGATTTAAAAAAAATTTAACTTAAATATTAGTCTTATATGGTAGTAAATTAATTTACAAGTTTTATCAACGCAGATAATGTTGTTAGGATCATCTAAGCTGAAATTTTATCCTCCTAGATGACCCAAACAACATCACATGTGGTGACAAATTTTTTTTATTAGTCGCTTTTAAAGATACTAAGAAAGCAGTCATATATTGATATACATAATTTAGAAGTTGATTATATATTACCACACTTATTTAACAAAAGCCTGGTGAAAGATTTAATTTTCAACTAAAAATTAGTCTAATATTATTTTGATAATTATAAACCCTAAAGGTGAGGTACTATGCTCTAACTTTTTCAACAATAATATGATATATAGCCTAGATGCATACACATAATATTATTAACTTAAAAATTAAACCACCATATACATGTGTTTAATTAAATAAAATACAATATAACATTAAAATTTTCTTACCTAATAGAAAAATCTAAATCCTAAATTCTAATTCCATTACCACGCTTTTAAGTATAAAGAGTGGTAATAGATAAACTTATCACCAAATTTTAGTTAAAAGCGTGATGATAAATTTATCTATTATCACGTTTTATAATTAAAAGCATTATAAAATGTTATTCAATAAAATAATATTTAATTAATTGAAGCCTTAAAGTCATATATTTTGTATAAATTTTAAAAATTAAATATGTATATATCCCAACTCATAAAGTCTATTAGCTAAACTCTACACACTCTAAAGCAATGCACAATAATATGATATCTCGTCATGAAGCCTACACAAAATAATATTATTTTTATTAACTTACAAATCCAAACCACAACTTACATATGTTTAATCAAATAAAATATTATAATTAGTAAAACTAATATATTTTAAATATAACATTTAAAATATACAAAAATGAAACTTTAAAACCCTAAACCCCTAAACTCCTAACCCCTAAATATTTAAACCTTGAAATATCTTACCACGGTTTACTATTATAACGAATTATTTATTAAAAGTGTGGTATCACGTGTACCTATTGCCACGACCTTTAACAAAAAAATATGATAATAGATATATCTATTACCACACTTTTAATTAAAAGCGTGGTAATAGGTACACCTGATACCACATGGCAGTAGATATACCTATTACCATGCATTTAATTAAAAGTATGGTAATAGATATACCTATTATAACACTTTTAATTAGAGGTGTGGTAATAAGTTTTCAAATCAACATTCCAGATTAGATAAGTGACTTGATCAACGACTCATATTTTACCCTAAGCGTAACTTTACATTCTCACCCAGCCTCTTTTCCGATTCAACCTTCTTTGAACCATCGATTTTGTAAGTTTTATCAAGCCCCTTTTATGTCGAGTTTTTACAGTTCTACAAATTTGATTTTATTTTTTTTCTTGTGTGGTTCGTTTCAAACATGGAAGTGTTGTGAAAGCTTGCTTTGGAAAAATTACTTTTGACTTGTAGCAGATCATCCGTTGTTATAAGGTAAGTGTCAGAAAATTGAGCACAATTATAGTTTATTCTGCTATAGATCATTGTTATTAATGGAATGAACTTATTTAGATCCACAATAATTTAATTTAATTTGATTTAATTTCAAAATTATTGTTGTTAAAGAAAAAAATATTGCGTTATAGTTTTCAAAATTATTTACTTTAATTTATTTTAATTTCACCCTACTTAGATATCAGCCAGTTAAATTATGAAGCCAGTAAATTAGTGCTGATTTAAATTTAGGCCAAGTAAATTCAAAATCAACACAGTTTAATTTGATTTGAATATCAGCCAAAATAATTTGATTTGGAGACAAGATAATTTGATTTGATTTGCTGTGTAATTATAAATTTGAAATCCAAAAATGGAATTTAATGAAATTTTACTGTATCATGTATGATAGTTTGAGTTTCAATGTTTCAGTAATTTAAATTTGAAACACAGAAATGGATTTCAAGTTTAAATTAATGTTATGGGTAGTTACATTTGAAATAAGTAAATTGTAGATTTATTTATCAGAAGTTTAGATTTGAAATTTAGTTATTTAATTTTCAATGTAATTATAAATTTAATGGGTACAATAAGTTAAGATTGTCGTTTAATTTAGATTATCACTGTAAATTAATGTAATTAAGTATCTGATTTATGATTATGTAGGAATTTTAAATTGTTGTTTTATTGGTTATGATTTCCTAGAAATTTTCTTTATTTTGCGGTTCCTTTCAATTAATGATGAAACGTTCTCTTTCCCATACATGCACGCTTTAATATGTTAACTAACATGCATAGGTTAAGTTAATATGTTTCCCCCACTCCTTCTCACTAGTTGATTAGTGAGAAGCGCGATGAGTCGTCAATAGATAACAATGAAACGCTTGAGCTATAAATACGAAGAAGGCATTGCAGAATTTTATGAATTTGCTAGGGCACACGCTGCAAGATTTGGAGAGAACTTTGTCAACTATCTGTGCAGGAAGTGCTGGGTCCATATAAGGGGTTTGATGGGGCTTTATACAGTGGCTCAGGAAGTAGGAAGAGTCATTGCAGCCCGACGCGCTGCAGGTTACAACAATAGATTGATGTGTGATCGAGGAGAGACGACCACTATAGAGTGGCATCCTATGATGCGAGAGCCCGTAAGAGCTATTGGATGGTTGTATAGGAGTTACCTCATTTTAGCGCATGAGCAGTGTTTGGCTTACGATACACCAAGTGGCACAAGGTGTAAGACCATCTTGAGGACACGATTTGGGAGCATGTTAGTGTGAGTATTATAACAATGTTATTTTTATTTTAAATTTTATAAATGCAAACTCTTAAAGTTATATATTGGGCATCGACTGTGTTCAAGAACTTTAACCATCACTGACATGACGAGATGTGGTTGGCTGCCATTCAGTACAGAGTATGGCGCCATGGATTGAAGGTCAGGTACATCAAGCATCCAGAATTTGAGGGTGAATCCCTCGTAGGTTACTATGATTGCATTGATCAACAGGTAATAATATTTACCTGTTGGTACTAATGTTTGATTTTTCATCAATTTCATAAATAATTGCAATAATATTTAATAATTTAACTTTTAATATAATGTAGATGTGGGATGAGTACATCAGATGTGAGTCAGATCCGTCAAAGAAGCCTATCTTAGAAGCAAATAAAGAGAGGCGGAAGATGAATAAGTTTCCGACCACTATGTTCAGATGTGGATATGGTGACTTGAAAGAGAGATTACTTGAGGAGGAGAGGACGTGGTTTGCCGAGGAGAAAAGTTTGTCCCGAGAGGAGGTTGTGTCACAAAATTTAGACATTCCACAGGATATCCTATAGATGTAGGGACGGTGCATGAAGGGCATGAGCGAGTGCACTACTCTAAAGGTCGTCGTGATAGCAGGATGTATTGTAAGTCATTTAATTAATTTGATTTTTTTGCTAGTTAATCCCTTAATTGATACACGTACGTGGTGTATCTATGCAGATACGATACTTTCATGAACTACTTAGGATGAGCTACGTAGTAGCCAACCTAATTAGGGCTTCGCGGTTGGCCGAGTACGATGGAATGTTTTGGCGGAGGCACACCCTTCGTCAAAATATCCCGGTCGGGCCTGCGGTAAGTCCAATGCATGGTCTTGGGGTAACTTTTGGTCTACAAAATTGAAAAAATGTAGTAAGTACTATGCTAGCAAGGAATAGTACAAGCAGAATTTTGAGATACGGGCATCCTAGTTAGTATCTTTGATGGAGTCATATCTCCATCCTACTATGACTTCCAGCAGCTTTTCACTGAGGACACATGATTATTTCCCTTCCATAATGCTACATACGAGCTCTCCAGCTGTGTATCACACCCAGAATTTATTCAGAATTTATTTGATATACGCACAAGCATCCAGTCTTGGTGGGAAGGCTCCTTTCCTACTACCTCACAGCCTATGCCTTCACAACCTCATTCGCGCCTTTTACAGCCTCCTTCACGCCTCTCACAATCTTCACAACCAGCTGATTGCAAACATTTCCGATGTAAGTACTTGAATTTTAAATGTATGTGACAAATATATAAACTTTAAAACTGGGTAGTGTAATAATAAAAAATATGTTAAATAGATTGGGAGAAAGTGCGCATTATACGTGTCAGATGGTGTTATGCTCGATTATATGAGGAGACTCGCAACCTCTGGGAGAGTCTTGAGGGGCAGATTCTACGACCAGACTCTGCTGGAGAATCTGATGAAGGTCCAAATAGAGCACATCATTTTAGGTAGTGTCGTGCTACTGGTGGTCGTTGAGTAGATGAGTTGGATCTTGTTGGAGCAGGAGCACTTACTTAATAAGATCGTTCCATGGTCCTGACATCTGATTGAGCTTGATGTGAGGGTAAGTTCAAACTAAAATTATATTGGAATAAAAAAACTAATAAACCGTTTAATACTAATTAAATTTGATCTTATAGCTTTTTGACGATCATCACTGGCATGATTGGACTACTCCTGATTTAAGAAGTGAGGAGTTTCCATGACTGGGGTTTAAGACTAGACAAATCCTAGGATAGCTCACGCTTATCTGACATATACTCCATTGGTCCTCCCTCTGACGCTTGATATCATCAGTCATGATTTTTCATCATCGTTCAGTATGGATGATATGATGGATCTTTTGAAAATCGAGTAAATGACATAGTCATGTGTCGCTACATACATCAGGTATTGATTTTGATAATAATAATAATTTATAATTAATAACTAAGTCGGCATACTTAATTCAGACATAATGTGCATGCAAACATCTAGTTTATAGGTTCTCCCCCCCCCCCTGGAGTCTTGTTAGAAATATGGATTTTTTTATTGTGACTGTATGAGGGAGTTTGAAGCCGTTTTTTTTGTTAGAGCGTCCTACATGCACCAGTGGATCCAGTTTGGAGAGAGCTCTGGCTCTACTGTGTGCTACTTCTTACCATAGTACACTAGTGGATTTTTTAACGGTGTCATTTGACCCTTGTTGTCATCTGTCCAAGGGAGTCCATCGTCTACTACTTCGACACCTGTGAATACAAGGCCGTACCAAAGAGTCTTGTGAAATTTGTGGAGGAATGAGTCACTAAATATTTATGTTTTTAAATTCTGAGCGCATTTTCATTTCTGACAATTAACCATCATCGCTATTTTTTAATATATTCAGAGGTCTGAAACAATGGCGCGGATACTCATCTACAGTCACGTGGGAGTTAGTGTCCGCGACAACTGGACAAGAGTACGTTGTGCGGGAAGTTTAAAAGTCCATAGGATGTTATATCTTTTATTTTGTATGAAAAACTAATGTGAAGAAATTTTAATTGTGTTCGTGACAGCCGGACTAGAGTGAGTTGTGCGGATATTATGTATGTAGAAACATACTCCGCGTCATTAAGGGTTTATCCTCCCAGACGAACATGGCACGACTCGGTCTACAGCAGGTACGATTTGAGTCTAAACTATTATATATGTTAATTTACGTATGATCATTACGCACAATATAATTATTAACAATAATTATTTATATTTGTTTATAGTTTTTTTGGTGAGGGTATCGCACCACAATAGGGTATCGCACCCTATTGTGGTGCATGTTATGGAGATGCACCAGATTTATGTAGCTGGCGGATTTGTAGCCTAGGTTACTTAATGTATGTGATTTCATATTTTATATATGGAAAAAACGGATATACTACATCAAGGTATACAAGATATACACCCGAGCGGCTAAATTAACTTCATTTGAATGGTGTTTTAGGGTTTCAAGGTCTCATTTTTGAAAGTTTCTAATATTTTAGGGGTTTTAAGGTTTTGAAGAGCTTTAAGGTTTATTTTTTTTAGTATTTTTAGGATTTAAGGATTGAGGATTTTAGATTTATGAAATGACGCCGATTTTGATGTGTTTGGAAACATAAAAAAAAAAACACTAAAAATATGAATGTTTGAAACCAAAAGATTCTAAAAAAAACCCTAAAACAATAAATCCGTTGTGGCTTCTGAGTTGAGCCGCGCCACTGCCTGTTCTCCCTCTCTCCGCCCCATCCTTCTTCAATGTCGTTCTAGGTTCCCGCCTCTCCCGATCTTTACATCTAACTTTGAATTGTTCGAATTTGAACCTGCTCCACCCAAACAATTTTTGAATGCGAAACACCCTCACTGTGTGAAGCGTCGATTACTCGGGCTCTGGACTGCAGCCATATCTTGCTCCAGATTGGGAAAGGACGACCGTGAATAACAACCAGTTTGTTTAATGAAAACCACAATTTGGGATTAAAAAAAATAAAAACTTTGATTTAATTGATGTATTAATTGCAGCTATTAGCATAAATCAAAACGATATTATTTTATCTTAATTGCAGCTGTTTGCTCCGATAACAGCGTTGTTGTTGGAGTAACTAACGAGATTAATATGTAATTGCATTTTAATCTAAAAATTGAGATTTTGCTTTTTATTTGAAAATCAAGAATTTTTTTTTCCTAAATTGTAAAGTACAGGTCAAATCCACAATACAGAATTTTTGCACCGTTCGGTCCAATTTGCCGGTTCGTAAATTCAATCTGGGTCATCAGAACCAAATGAATCGAACCGCCAATCTTCACTCGAATAATTTCCTGCTGACCAGCAAGCACGTGATCTTCTTCCCCCTCTCCGCTCCAAAATCCTCCACGGCGCACACAACAAAATCCGGCCGGTGAAGCGCCAAATTCATCCTCTCCGCCGCAAAGTCCACCGCCGTCGCATCCAACAGCACGTGCCACGCGTTTCTTCGAGCCTCCGAAACCCAATGCATTGAGTATCTCACCCCACCAACCTCCACCGGGTAGCAGAACAGCCCCTTGGGACTGTACTTGCACTTCTTCCTGAAATACTGACTCAGCTGCGATCCTCTGATTCTCAGATCCATCCAGCTCTCCGGCGCCACGATCACCTTGGACTCTTTCGCAAGCGCCAAATCCCTGATACAGTCGACCTCTTCCCTCAAGATCGTCAGGTAGCAGTTCCCTTTGAAGAAAGGGTAGCTTTCGCCGATCATCGTCATCGCGGACAACAAATTGGGAACGAACAGCACCGCGTAGTGGTCTCCGGTTAATCCGCAGTTCCGCAGGGCTCGATTCTGGGCCTGGATTTCCGGAATGGAGACGAAGTTTCCGGAGAAGGTGGATTTGCGGGTCAGGGTTTCGAGGAGCCTTGACGGGAGGAGCTGTGCTTTATCGATGTCGGCGAGTAAGTGGCTGATTGAAGACGGTGAGCCTGACTCAGTGGTGGTGTTTTCCGGCGAGGGTGGGTCGACGGAGAGGTTGAAGGTTTCATCTTGGATGAGGAGGCCGTTGCAGTACTGGGGATATTTGGTGAGGACGTACTGTTCGACATAATGCATCTCGGTGGGTGTGATTGGGCCGGACCAGCGCAGGTCCACCCCATTCAGGCTTGACATTGCTTCTGCTACCAGGTGAGCTGGGATCAGTGACTTTGCTCTCTGTGTTCATAAAATTCACATAATTTCCCTGTGAGATTGCGACATTCATATTTGCCATACATGATATGGTATCTTAGTTCGATGGGATATGGCTGATGTTTATAAGTTTCACCTTCATCACCATGCTGGTGGGTCTGCTATTCTGAGGTGATATTTTGGGGGAGGAAGCGAGGAGAGGAGCCGCTTCGTCTGTGTCACCTGCCGCCATTTTCTAGTAGCATCATGATCCAAAAACAACATATTAAATAGAGCTCGGGTCATGAAGGCAGGATACTGAGGAAAGTAAATTACCTGGCATCCGCTTTGCAGGACAACTTGTTCATTGCGGTTGCCCATGAGATTGATCTGAATAACTTGAAAGAAATTAGTTGAAGGAGAGGGTTGATGGGGGAGATGGACAGATCAGAATGCTGAAGTTTAGCAGCTTGCTTTTAGATGGATTATATAACAGAAGCTGGTATTTTTGTTAATGGAACAACGTCATGGCAAAAAGGTTACGACTAAGACAAGGAGAGAAAGCTCCATGGGTGACGGATTAGCGGTGCCCCACAGGATGAGGTAGCTATTTGTTTCTAGCAGCATTAAGATAATCAGTGCATTATTGGTCAGTTGTTTTTGTCTACGAGTTCTCACCAAAACAGTGACTAACATCTAATCCTCATAAAATACTCTCAAGATTGATAAAGGTTCATATAACTAGTGTTTTATAAGTTTGAATGCTATCTTACCAGTTTGAGTTTGTTGTCTGATAGTACTGTATGAATTACTTAAGTTGTAGTGATATCTAGCCTGTAGTGCAGGGTTAACTGGAGTCACATAACATTGGATGGTTAGATTTTGACGTATGGCCAAATGACTATCCAAGCTTGAAGACAAGTTTGGTCAATGATCAAGTTATTTTTATCTTCTTATCAAGTGTGGTTCGGAGGTGAATTATTTAACAGACTGAAATGGAGATAAGACAAAGGAATTGATTATTCAATCAGACTGATGATAAAGTAGCAAGGCCACTCCCTCCATAAGATAATCGTATTCCTAACGTCAGCATTTGTAATATAAGGCTACAAGGGACTGATATTTTGACCACATGCTAAGCTAAGGTAAGGAGTGATGCTAGCAACTAGAGAAATCTTGACAACTGGGTCTGGCAGCCTAGGAGAGAATTCGATAACTAGCAGTTGCGAGCATCTTCTACATAAGTGTATAAGACAACAGTATGTATATCTGGAAAGGCGAACTTAATTGGACAAGTAGGAAGACATCCTTGAGGGCAAGTATGTAGGCTGTAGCCTGATTAGTTGCCATCACAGAAACAATCAGCAATTATGAGTTCTGTTTGGTTTGTTAACTTAGAAGCAGATGCCCATGGTTCCTGTGAAGAGTTGCATCAAATAACATTAAGGCAGAAAGATTAAGCCTCAGTATGACACTGGACTCAAAACTGGCGATTATTGATCATTTTGTTGTTAGCGTACGTTCTGCTAGTCAACATACATAGTGAGATATTACAGTACAGAGTACATATCTGTATGAACCAATGTATGATATGGGGACTAGAGAAAATATTTTATCCGGTCATCTCTCCTCATAGCGTTGTATACAGCTTGGGCCTGTAAACCATTGAATTGTTGTATCAAAGATCCTCAGTACTTGCAGATGTTCCGTTCACAAGTGAATCAATGGTCTCAAATGAAATTGACATTAATGGTTTGTTGCATCTAGTCCTCGACTATAAGAAAATAGGTGTTCATATGAGTATTTCACGCAGGTACCTGCTCACACGACACAACTCGAACAGGTCCAATGTTAAGTGATACATATTTTCCCCTGGATGAAATTTTCTGCGGCCCTGTCAAGAGAAATGAGACAGATTTAAAACATATATATAGCTGAATATTAGCTGATAAATTAAGAGACACCTGAAAATGAAAACATATTTCTTCAAAAGCAACAGAAACGATTAGCATTGGAATTTTCTTCCGGTGCCTCATTCAGTTATGCCAGTTGCCAATACTACTTTCACCATCCAGAAAGAAAATAGTTAAGTTAGGTCGGAGAAGCTAAGTTCTGAAAGTTAATAAATCAAGCAACATCATTGGTACAGTGAGGACATCACATTACCAACTCAACCACAATCTGTTTCACATAAATTGCCTTAATTGTAGAGCAAAACCATCTGCTCAATGATGACATGATTCTCCCCTTCCAGATCAGTTTCTGATCCCAAATACTGACTTGCACATACACGGCTTCCGAAGCTACTTACAAGCCGTTCTCCCTCCGAGGATGCATTTGTCTTCTGACTATATCCAAATTATTAACACTAAGGGCCTTCTTTTGTTTAAATCATTCATCAATCCAGCTTCCAGTTAAGTCAATTCAGTCCAGCGCTTGCAGTTCAGTTGATTCATTTCAAATGAGCTCAGCCTGGCAAATTATTCCTTAAAAACAACAAAGGTGTACATAACATGATATTAAAAGTAATAACAATTCAAAGTGCAATTTAGTTTTAGATCATGATGTAGTCGGAAGAAGCTGATCTTGATCGCTTCAGATTAATGGCCTATTCCTTTTTTCCTTATGGATTATGCTATATAATGATTGTTGTATATGTCTGCAAATACTATTACAACATGGAGCCAGATGCAAGACGAGTTTCTTATAAAATATTTTCCTGCAGGTAAAGCTACGCAAATCCGTAAACAGATGTGTGGAATAAAGCAAGAACCAAACGAGACGGCGCATGAGTATTACAGGCGTTTCAGAAGATTGATGACCAAGTGCTAACACTATGAGTTTGGCCAATCAAACTTGAATCGAGTCTTCGTCGAGGGCATGAGTACACAAGAGAGACAAATGTTGGATGCCGCAGTTGTTAGATCCATACAGAACAAGTATCTTAATGAGGTGTGGATAATCGAAAAAGAGATAGCCGAAAATGGAATATTGTTCAACTCACAAAATTAAAGTCATGGATTGCAAAATGTTTCCACTTCTGACACACTACCACCACCAACTCCAGACTCTTTTTCAGATATATCAGAACTAAAAGACACGGTGCACATGATGCTGAAGAAGATGAAGGCCACAATAGTGAAATAGTGCGAGGTTTGCATATCTATTAAGCAGACTACTGACACTTGTTCTTCATGGCAGAAACCAAAAGCAAAGGACTGATGGTAATTGGAGGGTATAGTCCGAGTCAGCCACGAGGCGACACACTGTCCGGCAAATTCTGGGGTGCTCCGGGAGCACCTGCTCCCGAAGACGACGTCGTTTTGGACACTATTACCCACTACCCATAAAATTTAAAAATAAATCAAAAAAATTATAAAAAATCAGAAAAAATTAAAAAAATACCAGTCTGATTTATAAACATTAAAATAATATAAAATATAAATTCATATTTTATCTAATTTATGGTATATATTCATTATTTTTGCTTCCATATTCATCAGAAATGTCTCGATATTCACCAGAATTGCTTATATATTCATCAGAATTGTTCCTATATTTATCAAATTATTTTATGGTCTATATTCATTATTTTTGCTTCCACATTTATCATATATATCTCGATATTCACCAGAATTACTTATATATTCATCATAATTACTCATATATTTATCAAATTATTTTATGGTCTATATCCATCAGAAATTATTTTATTCTATCTTTTTCATTAGTTTTGCTTCCATATTCATCAGAAATGCATCGATCTTCATCAAAAATATCTTGATATTCACAAGAATTGCTTATATATTCATCAAAATTACTCTAATTTTTATCATATTATTTTATAGTTTTATATTCATAAAAAATGCATCAATATTTGTCAAAAATGCTTATACATTTGTCTAATTATTTTATTAGTTTTTCTTTCATATTTAACAGGAGTGGATCGATATTCATTAGGAATGCTTAGATGTTCATCATAATTGATAATATATTCATCAGAATTGCATATGAATTTATTATATTATTTTTTAGATTCTATATACATAAGAAAAAGCTTGATCTTCATCAGAAATGTTTATATATTCATCAGAAATTCTTATGAATTTATTAGATTACTTTTTGATTTTTGGTTCACAAGTTTTAATTCCACATTCAACAAAAATGCATCAACATTCATATAAAATGCTTATTTATTCATAAGATTATTTTGTGGTCTAATTTCATTAGTTTTGCTTCCATATTTATCACGAATGTACAGATTTTCATCTGAATTCATTGAATATTCACCATAATTGCTAATATATTCATGATAAATGTTAATGAATTCATCAGATTATTTTATGATTATATATTCACTAGTTTTACTTCCATATTCATCATAAATGCGTTAATATTTATCAGAAATGCTCTTATATTTGTCATATTATTTTTATGGTATATTTGCATTAGTTTGCTTCCATATTCATTAGGAACGCATTGATCTTCATCATAATTAATTGGATATTCACCAGAATTGCATATATATTAGCAGAAATGTTTTTAATTTTATCAGATTATTTTATGATTTTAGATTCAGTAGTTTTACTTCCATATTCATCAGAAATGCATCGATATTCATCAGAAATGCTTATATATTCTTCAGATTATTTTATTGTATCTTTTCATTAGTTTTACTTCCGTATTCATCAGAAATACATCGATCTTCATCAGAATTCATTGTTTATTCACCAGAATTGCTTATATATTCATCAGAATTATTTCAATTTTTATTAGATTATTTTATGGTTTTATATTCATCAAAAATGTCTCGTTCTTCACTAGAAATGCATCAATATTCGTCAGAAATGCTCATACATTCGTCTAATTATTTTATTTTCTGTATTTTATTAGTTTTTCTTCATATTTATCAGGAATGGATCAATATTCATCAGGAATGCTTATATATTCACCATAATTGATAATATATTCATCAGAATTACTTATATATTCATCAAAAATCCTTCTGAAATTTATCAGATTACTTTATGATTCTAGATTCACAAGTTTTAATTCCATATTCATCAGCAATGCTTATATATGATTCAGATTATTTTATGGTCTATTTTCATTCGTTTTGCTTCCATATTTATCAAGAATGCATCGATCTTCATCAGAATTCATTGGATATTCATCAGGATTGCTAATATATTCATGAGAAATATTAATGAATTTATCAGATTATTTTATGATTACATATTCACTAGTTTAACTTTCATATTCATCAGAAATACGTCGATATTTATAAGAATGGTTTTATATTCTTCAGTTTATTTTTGTGTTATATTTTCTTTAGTTTGCTTCCATATTCATCAGGAATGTATCGTATCATACGAGTTTATAAATACGCAGAATATTCAAAGAGAACGAACAAATATGGATGAAAATACTTTCAATTAAATAATTTAAATTTGAGTTTATAACAACCTAGGATCCATAGGAGCTTAGAATAGGGAGACTACTTACTATGCATCATAGTATTACAATCAAAATAATAATTAAAGTAAAACTAAGGTAGAAGAAAGAAGCTTAGTCTCGAGGTGCTCTAACTCTAAACAACAGAATTATTAGGCTCTTGTGTGTGCAAATATGTGAAGAACGAGTCCTATGTCTTTTTTTATAGCTGAGATGTCAACTTATAATTATTTTATCATTTAAATATTTTTTGGAAGGAATATTACCGTCAAAAGAGGTCCAAGAAGGATAAAGTTGAATCTGTTCAAATCTGGCCTATCTGTGTGTGACACGGGCTAGTACGATCCGAGTCGTGCTGCCTTTAGCTTTAGCATGATCCTCGTCATGCTCATTGTCAGGAAGAAAAAGTGGTTGAAATGTGACCAAAAAAATATCCGAATGCTTATGGTCGGAAAATGACCGCAATATACGGGTTGGCCAGAATGTGATCTCAAATGGACAAAAAGTAGCCAAAAGTTGACACGAGTAAAAAAGATCGAAAAATTACTGACAATTTTAGCTGGAAAGTGGACGCATAGTCGTGAGAATATATAATTGACAGCGCCAGTTTTGATATTTTTACTTGGAAAATTGTATATTTTTATACTATTAATTGACATATCTAAACCAGGTGCGGATTGGGTTGAACCATATTTGCACCTAATCCTATTCAATTTTTACCTAACTAATTATCTGTTACCCGATTATGTGCGGCCGTATAATTTTATTCATAATAAGTAGTGAATTAATATCCAATAATCATAAGCAGCCTCTAATAGGGACTATGGCTCGTAATTATGAATAAATTTGATTCTCTTGAGACTACCTAACCATACTAGCTATGATCATATTAGTGATTTAATAGGCACATTCTAACAATCGTGAGGCATAGTGCACAACAAATAAATTTGTAGAATGGATGAATATGATGTTAACTAAAAGTTAGATGTGTACTCCAAATGTTGGTTCAATAAGCAATTTTAGACAAAAGCAGTCAATACAACTTATCACTTAGTGAATGTCTCGTTCGAGTATTGATGTAAGAAACATAGTGAGGTGTGGTCAAGTACATCTTCTGATGATTCTGGTTTGAAAATATTCGGTTGTCCAACACACTATAATGTTAGTGATGAAAAGATTGATACGAGAGCTTGAAAAGCTATCTATATTGAACATGCTAATGGAGTTAAGAGCTATAATTTATTAGATCCTACTCTAGAAAGACAGTAATCAGTAGGGGGTGTTATTATTTAATGAATCAGCTGTGTGAAAACACATTGAGAAGTAAGTGGAGTTTAGTAGTAAAGTAGAAGAAGCTCATCATAAGGTGGACCTTGTAGATGAGACACCAACAAAGATTATATAAATAGTTAATGATCAACCAGTGGTTGAAGAAGCGGTGGACAAAATAACTTAGGTTTAAGATTAGATAGACTTGTATTCTTACACTTGACCATCAAAGAAGATAAAATTAGAGCTTCGTAAAATCAAAGATATTGTATTTTTATTACGTCTGTTCAATTCCAGTTGCTATGGCTATGTGTTTTTTTTTTCTTTTTTTTAAAGGGGATCAATAGTGGTTCCCCACTTTCCCCTTGAAGATTCGAACTCGAGAGCTATAACCCCTCTCAAGTAAGGTGCTCACCAACTGAGCTACCCCTCATCCCTCTATGGCTATGTGTGAAATAGTCCAATTCGGTTCGATTTTTTATTGGTTCCAATTTTTTGAAATCAAACCAAACCACACAGTTTAAAAAATTGAATTGAATCAAACCACTAAGTTTAGTTTGATTTCGGTTCGATTACTTATACATGCATTCTTTTTCTACAAAAGATGTAACCAGAAAACATATTACATCTTTACACACAACAAAGGGTATTATGAAAACAAAAAGGTATTTTGATACTACACAAATACCCTCCCTGCATACATAATGTCCAGTTTCATGGAGGATATAGAAAAAAATTACATATAGTCTCTTCAACTACTAGACTCAATATCTCAAATACCTTAATCTCATCTAAAACATCAAAAATATTCAGTTCATCATCATCTGATCTCTTATCTCTTTCTACTAGCATCAATGACCTTTCTACATCAATCGAACCACACCATGCCTGCATATTCTGAATGTTCACATATTTAGTTTAAATATTTTGACTAGATCATTGTGACAGTAGCTAGACAGCTATATATTCATATCATAACAATTAAAATAAAAATAACAATGGTCAAAATCACAACCAAAGACTACATGCAAAATTGAATGCCCTTCACATGTCCTCCAACCTACATGGTAAACACAACTTAATAGACTCAAAAAATAGAAGAAAAGTTCAGCACAAAATTTAAACTAGATCCAAAATCTTTTTCACAAAAAATCAGTACTGTTAGCGAAAGATTACATGCTACAAAGTTTGTACAAAAGTAAAAAATAGATGGAAAATGGAAGGGACGTCAATCAATTTAATAAATAACTAAATCTCACCATGAATGTGGAATGTATGATAGGAAAATTAACTGAAGATTATAAAAAGATAGATGAAGTAAGTGCAACACTAGACTTGAGGAGAAGAATGTAGACGTACGGTGGATTGTTGGTGATGGGGGACTGTGAAAGTGATGAAAATGAAGAGACTAGGCGATAAAGAAAGAAGAACAATTGGCAGTATTTTTCGAACCCGGGAGAGAGAGATTTTTAGATTGTTTTTTTTATAGAGGGATTGATGACAAATGAACTGCTAGTCGGGCATTTTAGAAGAACTAGTGGAGCGGTGAATAGAACAAATGAAGCGGTAAAGAGATTGAAAGAGATTAACAAAGTAATGTGCAGAATTGTAGACTGAATAGCAGTGTGGGTGAAGGCTAGATGACAGATTGGCAGGCAAACGGCGTGAATTTGTTTGAAGGGAGAAGTGGCGTGAATTTGGCACTGACAGATTTATCGTGTGAAAACTGAAAGATAGTGGTAAGGTTATATTTGTGAATGGTAGGACACACACGACTATAAAATATTTTATTTAGTTTATAAACTTATTTTGTTCAGTTGGATTCAATTTATAATTATGATCTAAAAACTGAACCAAACCAATCGGTTTTTTTTACAAAGGATAATCAAAACCGCCTATTTAATTAATAAAATCAAACTAAGCTGAAGGATTCGATTTGGTTTGGTTCATTTGTCAACTTAGTGGTTTATTCTTATACCCCTAGCTAGGCATGGAGAGATTAAATCTTTTCATAGGAATCACAGGTGAGACAATACCTTTACCTCATGGTAAAAGGACACATGGATGCAAGATGGTAAGATGCTAGATATTTTTGATGGCAAAGGGTTAACAACAAAAATAAGAGATTTCCTCATAACAAGTTAATGCATTTCTTTGACTTGGTGAATCTTCTAAAGTTTTGAGGACTCTATAAGGTTGATTGGGAAATGTGTGGAGATATCTTTTGAAATTCATATAATGTGAGTCGTGATGTAATTTACTGAGTTATTTCCCGCTTCAGTAATTTTGAGTTTTTGAAAACTTTTAAATTTGAGTATCCTAGTATTTCAATTTTAACTTTATTCACATTAGAAGTTCTAATTGTTTTCACACTTATTGTTACAAATATAAACCCAGATAAAGTTTATTGGAAAGTTGAACTAGAAAAGACAAGTGCTAAAGTAGAAAATTTAGTGAAATATTAGTGAGAATTAGTAAGCCTCAAAGTTTTTTTAGATATCTGAATACACATATCAATTTTTTTTATTCTTGGTTCCTGTGCATTTTCTGCTGAACTACATTAACAATCTAATATAAAGCTTGTCCTAATGGACAACAATAACAACGGTCAACCCAAGAAGGCATACTTCCAAAATCTTGTTCATGCAGCTTCCCCTTCTGACCAGATTGTTTATCAACTATGGAGACAATGTGCTTGTCAGCTGTAGAATATTCTCACAAAATGGACATTCAGATTCATGTGTAGGAACTTTCTTAAGAGGATCTGTGGTGGCCTTTTCAGTATACCTCCGATTTAGATTAAGCCAAAGTCACATTTGGAGTCCAATTCACGCTGATTTTGAAGAGATCGAAGTCAAACCACTGGCCAGGACCAAGCTCGCACCAAGACCCAATTCACAATAAAAATGACCAGAGCTAACAACATTGCCTCTTTGCAAAACTATCACAATGGACCTCCAATTAGTTTAATGCCTTTGATTATCAGCTTAATTAATGGATCTCTCATTAGTTTAATACCAATGATTGACCACGTGAACTGCGTGTTAGCAGTCACAGCCACAGTGGCGCAACATAATACTAGATTAGAATAATTCATTCATTCGCTAGGCTACACGCATAAACGACCATAGCCAGCTCTGACCCAAAGGAGAAGTAAACCAAATCCACCAGTTCCAGCCAGCCAGACACCCTCCATCGTCCATTTCCAAGCGACAAAAATATCCCGCAAAACTCCAAACACGCCTTCCTCCGACGGCTACCTATTTCCAACCATCTCATCCCCTCAGACGTGTCCAACTCTCTCACCTCCTGATCTTTTTATATTCACTGCTCGAAAAGCAAAGACTTCAAAAATCATTATCCACCAGCAGCCTGCGAAAAAGAAGAAAAACTAAAAAAAATTTTATCTAAATTCTTCTGTGTATTTCGTCCGGCGCTCGGACTTCTCCTGGCAAGTTTTGGTTTTTCCGACACCCTTTGAGCCGATCTATAATGGGTCCGGTCGTGTTGACGCAGTTGGCAACTGGGCTTAGCGTTCTAGTCGGTGCGGCGCTGGTCAAGACGGTGATTGACAAGCCTATGGCTGGCGGTGGGCAGTCATCGCCAAGGTGTCCGAGCTGCAACGGGACTGGGCGGGTGAGCTGCATGTGCTCTCGCTGGTCGGATGGGGATGTTGGGTGCAGGACTTGTGCCGGGTCTGGTCGGATGGCGTGCAGTAGCTGCGGAGGAAGTGGGAGTGGTCGGCCACTGCCCATTCAGCTCTCCGTTAGGGCTCGTAGCAATCGTCCGCAGTAGCCCAGTTCTTGAGCTGCTGCCAGTTCTAATCGGCTGTAGTCGTGTCATACTCTTAAAACTGGGTTCATCTCTGTGTTAAGATACTTTGTTTTGTTGCAAAAGAATGATGGGTCATCATGGATGACTCTTATAGGATGGATGAACATCTAAATTCATATTCTTAATGCTCATATGTTTCAGAATTCAAGCATCAAGCTATTTGGGTATTTGGCCTCTGCAGATTTTCAGTGTTAATAGTCCAATGGATGAAAAATTAGAATGTGGATGAGGTTGAGGGTTGATTGCAGTTTTATCCAATGTGTCTGTTTTTGCAATCCTTGGATATGTATCTAGTATCTACTTGCTTTTGCATTTTTTTCCTTTCATCGGCTACGAATTCGTCAGAATTGAAAATCTTAATTTTAAGAAACCTGTGATGGATGACAATCATATGTTTTTGTAGAGAGAGCAAAACTCACTCAGATGATGACACTCCTCAAGCGCTGTGACAGGGGTGATCTGAATCCAGTGCACTGACAGGGGTGATCTGAATCTAGTGCACGGAGAACAAGCTGAATCCAATTACTGTGGCTCCTGCCAAGATGTTGGTGTTCCCTTGAAAGCATGTATGCAAGCTTTTAGTTCACTTCGGGGGAGTATGAAGACTGAATGTGTGTGACTACAGCTTCCCATAATCTTCAGAAACCTACCTCAGGTCTCATGCTGCAGACTTGAATGATGGGCTACTACACTTTGAAGACTGAATGTGTGTTACTGCATGTTTAGGAAAATGTTAGTTTGATCGCCTTGTAACTAATATTGTAAGCTGCATAGTTATCATAACCGGACCGGAGGCCAAACCGGTCAACGTCCCGGTTCCCGGTTTTCTGATCGAACCGAAGGTCCAAATCGGTTTGACCGCCGGTTCAATTATATATAATTATTATGATATATAAGAGTTAATAGGTTAATTATTAAAATTTTGACAAGATAATTGGATAGCCTAGTGTTATACATGCTTGCCTAATTCATATCAAGTTCAAGTTCGAGTCCTGATTTCTACGATTTAAAAAATTTATTTTTTAAATTTAGTTTAAGTTCAAAATTTATTTTTTAAATTTAGTTTAAGTTCACTTGCATAACAAACCGGTTCATATATCCGGTCCGGTTCACCGGTTTTATCCGGTTCGTGATGCATTCCGATAAAATATATATATCGGACCGGTACCTGGTCCGGTTCTGATAACTATGCTACGAAGAGTAGAATCGGGAGGCCATATAAAATGAAATTAATTACAGTCAATAGTTTATTGCTAAGAAAATTTAAAAGTCAGACTCGTAGTAAATTAGTGAATAATTATTTTGCATTATTGAAATTTCATTATTTGAATGATTTATCTGTATTTGAATAACATGATGAGTTTTGCATGCAGCTTAAATAAAGTGAAAATTCTAGAATGTTTACCTTCTCTCTTCGATTTTTCTCCTTTTGTCTTCCTTTTGTTTATTTAATAGTGATTAATTTCCAAACTATTTTCATTTATTCGTTAAAAACAAAATAGATATTAATTATGTTATTAACGCTTAGCAACTCTTTTGCTTCTTTTAATATGACTAGGTACATACCAATTCATAGATCACTAAAACAAATATTGATACACATATATATGGTTAAATATATGTGTGTCGGATTGGCGTTGCCGGGGAGTAATGATATAATCATCTAGAGCTTTAGACCTAGCTTTTATCTAGCTTAATTCAAAAAAATTTATATATAGGGTGGGGTTCAAGAGGGCACCTCTTCCATGGAGAGAGCTACAAACTCCATGAGATCCATCCGATCGAGCAATTAGACAAATCTGATTAATTGAAACAAAGGATAGTGGGGTAGGTGGGAGGATACATGTCACAATTTGAAGAGAGTGAGTGCAATGGTTCAACAGAAAATGCACTTTTTGATCCGTGTTTGCCACATGTCATCCAAATTCTCTCTTCATTTTTTAATTATTGAAATCAATTTATGTAACTATGTTGATATTTTTGAAATTAAATTTCAGAAACAATTGTGAAGAGTAATAAGATTTAATTTAAGATCCATTTTCGATATGTTTTTAATTTTTGTTTTCACAAAGCACAAAGTACAAAATTCATATTTAGAGTTTATATTTCATATTTCAAAGCTCAAAGTACAAAATTTAACTTTCAAAGTTTAAAATATGAACTCAAAACTGTGAATTTTGAATTTGTCTTTTGTTTCTTTATACACTGTATTTTTTGCTTTTATATTTTTTGAAAAAATATATCCAAAATAGATCTTAAATTAAAGCTTGTAATTTTTAATAAATGATTAGAAATTTGATTTCAAAAATAATACTAAAATAATTATATAAATTGATTTTAAGAAATGAGAAGAAAAATTAGTGGAGTTGCGTAAGGATAGCAAGGAACTATGACATGTGGAAGGAGTGAGTGAGACACGAGGCAGCCAAAAACTGGCTCGTGAGAGTTGGTAGTGGGGCATATTGCAGCTTTTGATTGGCAATAAAATTTACCCATATTACCCTTATGTAGTATAATCTGTGACAAGTTTTGATTGAGTTTGCAAGTCTCACCAACTTTGTGAGTTCCCAACCGATCCTCTCTATATATATGTGTGTGTGTTTTTTTCTTTTTTGTAAATGAGTTTCAATAGTAATTTTCCCACTATGATGTTTATCGAGGATGTTTCATTATTATCAGTAACATGATTCTTTAAGCAGTGATTTCAGTGGTATACAATGGCATGAACATGTGTAAGAAATAAGTTACTCCCAACAAATCTTGAAATACATCTTATTGGAGTGAGCAACTCGATATTCCGAACTCATACCAATGATATCGTGCACCGCATTCCTACCAGACACAATACCAAAATCATATTTGTCGGTTATGAGCCTAAACTAGAATACAAGAACTATATTCCTCAGCCGACTATGGAGAATACATAATATGAAATCAATTCTAATCAATAATTTTTTGCGTTGGAACACCCAAAACTCGAATTCGTAGTGAATTATAGAGTGATTATTCTATATTATTAAATGATTATTCTATATTATTTATTTGAGTTTGAATAAAATGATGAAATTTGTAAGCAAGCCAAGTGAAATAGAAATCCTAGGATGTTTAATTTTTTTATTTGATTCAATAACTAGGTCTATGCTTTTATTATTTTAATAGTAATTAATTTTCCAACCACTCTCACTCATTCATTAAGAATTAAATAAATATCAATTAGATTATTAATGCCTAGAAATCTTTTTTCTCCTCCTAGTTCGACTCATTACTTATCAAATTTATTTGGGTGAATTGACCCTTAAAATAAATATTAACACATATATACAATTTAAAATATGGGTGTTATCCATCTTATGAATATACTTCAAATCTGATACACATAAATAGACATGCGATGAATATAGCTTTTCATTTATTGATTATAGCTACCCACGAATAGTGTATTTACGAATCATCATTCTTTGTGTTAACGAGGCTGTATTGTCATAAATCTCAAGAATGCGTGAAATCACGTCATGTGTGTTAGACTCCCCATATCCATATGCACTGCTTGGACCAACCAATGTTACCATGTGTCTGTGTGCATTACTGTGATCATCAAAGTGTGCTCTAAAGGGTTGAAACATGTATGAGAGAATTACTAAATCGAGTACACAATGCGTACTTTGTTCTTCTAATACATCATTGTTTACAATCATCATTTTATTGCTCTTCGTATCTTCCTCACAGAAAGTAAAATACATTATTAACAATGCAAGCATGAACATATTCTGGTGTAACTATTCATAATGATATAATGGACTTTATGGATCAGACCAAATGGTTATTTATTGTTTGGATCCAGGAGAACCCTCCCATTTAAGGTGAGAGAAACTTCAGGGAGGGACACAATCTAAGGTTCGTGCGGATACGCCTTCTGGTTGTTAGATGAGATTTATGTTTGACCGATGCCAACTAGGAATCAAACTCAGAATTGAGCAGAACTGGGTCTCATAAACGAGCCATCAATCAACTCTCATCCGTGGGAAGACCATATGGTTATTGATATGATACTTATTTATCAAAGAAGACCTCATCTGGTTGAACAAAGAAATGATATTAACTAAGAACAAATCATGAGTGAGTCTTGACTTTTTAGTTAATATCCAAAGAAAGTACTACATATGTTAAAATCTAAAGATACCATCTTATACAGATGGTCGTCTTCTAATCTTAGTAGTCTGCTAGAGGCCTTTAAAATAAGCACGTTCATCAATGTCTCTTTAGTAAATCTAAATGCATTGTTCACCATAACTATATTGCAACACGTGTAATGCTAGAACTAAAAGTAAGCATGTTGCAGGCATGAAAAGTTTGATGGAGAAAGAACAATTAAGGGATAAAACTAACAAATTTGTATTCGATGAATATAATAATTTAATCAATGTATATATTCATCCGATGAATGTAGCATTCCATCTAATGAACAGAGTTATCCATATGTTGATTATTTCATCTGATGAACATAGCTTTTAATTTGATAAATGTAGATATCCATTTAATGAATATACTTATAATTTGATGAACATAGATATCCATCTGATGAATGTAACTTTTTATATAATGAGTATAGCCGTCTATTTGATAAATATAGCTATATGTCTGCTGAACTCTATAATTTAAAAAATCTAATTATAAAATTAACAAATCAATTACTTTGATAACATAAAGTCTGTTATTTTATTATTTTTTCTGAATTATTACATGGTTGAAATCACGTCTATAGTGTTGCAAATTGTCATAGGCACCAAGCACACTTGGAAGAGAAAGATGAAGACCTCTTTATATAACTTTGTGAATCTTAATCATGAAGATTTCAGTACTTATATCTTGACTACTTCTAAAAAATTGAAGATAACTGTCTCCTATTTCTATAACCATTTGATTCATCTAAATAAGAGATCGGATGCAAAATTTACTGCCCTAAATATAGCCAAGATTTGCTGCCACGAAATAGAAAATTGTGTTCGTCGTGCTTTAAATGCTTTCTCGTGCGCTCGGTACGTGCACGCGACATGCGTTGAGTCAGCTCTTGGCTCCTATCTTTATGTTGATACGTGTTTGCTCTATGGCACATCATCGTGCACGAGACTAATATCCTTAGCAACTTTTTGTATTAAGAACTAGAATAAGTTTGAAATACAAATAGTAATTAAAATTATTAAATAATACTCTTAAACGATCAAGAATTATGAGAATTAAATATTCCAGACCAAATAATTTAGTCTTATCACTAGGTCTGGCCAATTTTTCAACCCTTGTAAGATGCGTCTCTTCTCCTTGAAGTCGATCTCCCATGCAAGGAGAGCAAAGCTCCAACATCTAACGGGTTGTAGTATGCGTACTCTCCCAAACCTCTTACTAGGTGCTCTTTTATTCAAAAGCAAAGCTAAGCTTACCATGTTTGAAGACATCATCTCAAGGGTCACAAAATGATTGAAGGTATGGAAAAGCAAACTCTTCATTGTAGGGGAAGGATAATCTTAGTTCAGTCTATGATCTCTTTTTTTGCTCATTCATGTAGTGGTTGGGTTCAGATGCCTGAAAGGGTCCTTATAAGGCTGGAAAGTCTTATGGAAGTGACAATTTTTATTTGGTTTGCTGATAGCAATAGTAGGCATAAATGGGTTAGTTTCAACACCATTAGCAATGGATGTGATGTAGGTGGCCTCAATATCAAGAAGTTGTAGCATGTCATGGCTTTAATGCATACCAAATTTCCTAAATAGTTATTGAAAACATATCCTTAATCGTCAAGCTAATGAGAAGCAAATACAGAACGTGTAATTCAGACGTACCAAGACCGAATGCTCGAGCTTTTGGGAAAGATCAAGTCCATTTGAAGCCGAGCAATGAAAGCATGCTGGTGATTTAAAATGGCAACGTCCCATTCTGAGATTGTAGATGGTGTAACCTTGACGTTGAGACCACAATCGAGTGTTTTAAACACATAATCATCATCAGGATTCTCAATAATGAGCTCACAAGACAAAGGTTCTGTCCATCATCCACCCTCAAGCGCAATAACAACTAAACAAGGTTGTTCTTAGCAAGGTCCCGAACAGGGGTATTTGAAAGATCTCCGTATCACGTGTCTTCTATATGAGCAAATTTTAGAAAATCATTTTCAAAAGACTTATCGCTTCAGCCATGTGAAGGATATACCCGTTTAATCTCTCCAAATGGATCAACTTCATGCTATGACGCCTCCTTCATAAGGGAGCTGTGGTTAACACCAGAGTTCATGAGCTAGACATCCCTTTAGCCTCAAAGTGCTACTACTACCCGGAAGAACGTATAGACTCCATAGATAATCTTTTTGACTACGTGAATATTACTTCATAAATTTAGCACACAACCGATCTCATTATTTGCGAGTCCATCTTGTACTCCACCTTCTGTCAACTCTACAGTCATTGGCTTTCGGGCGCCAACACATCCTCCCAGTTAGACATATTTAGCATCTGTATCTTTATTTAACACATTTAGAAGCTAACATGCAATGCCAGATACGATGAAGAACCTTAATCACACTCAATCTATTTAGCCTCATAAAAATATAATTCATGCAAGGTCAGAGTGAATAAGGCCTACCCGAATCTCTCTATAGAAAAAGTCTTCAACTTCGATTGCCCTCTAACCTCCAAATGCATCAGGCTACACAACAAAGGTGGACTTCAAAGATTGTAGAACGACCATCATCATCGGAAATCGCATGTGTTCTTTAAGCATGATCATAGCCATTTCATGCAACGGAGCGGTGGAACTCCATGCAACAACAAGTGTAGAAGTTTTAGCTCAATCCATTCCAGTTCAATGGAACATCACAGAAATTCAATCGGAAGTAGCTGTCAGCACATGTCTCATCAAGCATATTAGCTATGCGGATTGAAGATTTCGAAACAAAACATCTCTCAAATTCATCAATAGCGCCATCATTGTAGCCGCTAATCTCCTCGCTGACATTGTGCCTATCAAGAATTACCGTCTCAACTAGTCTTCTAGTAGAGAGCTCCTAATTAATATTCACCTTGCAATAATGTAAGATAAAAGTTATAATAGAGTCCCTAGTTAGGTCCTTTAGATCTGCTTAGTTCTCAACCGTCTCTTTGTTATTTCAGCACCCTTATAACCCTCTTTAGGCTCAAACGAGCCCCCTTGTAGGGGCTTATGTTCTTTCCTCTTTCTTTTTAATGAAATTTGTTTTTACAAAAAATAAAAATAAAAGAAAAGAAAGGTAAAAATTTTAGTTAGGTGTCCCTGAGTTTGTTTTTGAGAGAGCTGGGAGGATTGGAGTTTCCATCGATTTCACTTTCCATCCGATTTAAGTGGATTTGAAAGAAAAGAAAAGAATTCAAAATTGATAAAGTACGAAATAATTATTATGCCCTTCGTGTTCTTTTAACTTTTTTATATTAAATTTTTATCTGTAGAATTTTAATACTTTTACAGTCTTTTATTCATCATCATGTTACCAATTCCATTCAAAACTCAAAACACAATTATTTTTTTTAACCTCAAAATTTCTTTTTATTTTTTCTTCAAACAAAATTCTTTCTTTTCAAATTAGGGAAGAAAGCCTAGCTTATATTTTTAATTTTCAACTGCGTCTTATTCGCCGTCTAAAACAGCGGGGGATTCTGGCCTCCAGTCCTTCCAACTGATACAAAATCCAATTTCCGACGCCTTTTCTTCTGCTCGACTGCAGCTGCGACAGGCCGTACGATGGGAAACCAGTCTGACTCATCCCATTCCCATATTAAGAGTATAAGCCAGGGTTTTTAGGGCTACTTAATTTCGGCAGAGAATCAAAATTTCCGTTACGATGCTAGTTCAGCTACCCAGACTCTCTAGTTCTCTCCGAGAACCCTTCGACATTAATCACGCCTATCTTCTGCGCAAATCCATTCTTCAGGCCAACGCCAAGCCTCGAAAGTAATTATTCTTGAGTCGATGTTACATCCTTAGCGTTGTCGCTGCCCTCGTTAGATTGAAATTCATAATTGCCTTTTCTACACATTTTAAGGGGTTGTGTTTTCATGTCTTCCTCATTTGGTTGATTAAGAGATTTTTAACAAAACAAGAGATGTTCTTATATATGTTTCTTAAACTTGTTTTTTTATCTTATTCTTTTTGTTAGTTTTCTATCTAGTTCAACAAATTCACTTGATGATTCGGAGCTTGCCAGGAGGATTGTTCGTCATTGGGATGAAGGTGCATGTTCTCTCGTAGTTTTTATTTTAAGACTTTATCTTCAAGATTCATCACTTTTGTGGCTGTGGTTTCATTGTTTGATGCAGAACAGCATGATGTATAAGGTTCAACTGTAGTAACAATGTGAAAATTTGAGGATGAATGGCATTTTAGGCTCAACTATGTTTCTGGTCTTTAAAATCTATCACTCTCGTGGCTGTAGTTTTTTTTTGTTTTGTTTTGGGTAGTTGGTTATATGGAGTTTCACCTCAAAGAAAACCCAGAATGTGCTGATGTTTTATTCTCCAAACAATTGAATACCAAAACATGTTTATATTGGTAGCTGGAATTCCAAGATGTAATGATTGTGTAAAATAATTATCTTTTTTTTAAATATGAATTATTTCTAACAAATACTTACTTTTGTATGATATGAAGTTTTCAGATTAATCTTCATCATTCCACCCATTCTGATTGAAACTCACCCTCAAGTTTCTACAATGTTCTTGCTCTTGATTCTTCAGCCTCTTGCATCGCTACGATTTGGAACTATTTTGTGTTTTTATGTTTCTACTGTTTACAGTTGTTTACTTTTTTAAGTACTCTTATGCATTTACTGCAAATCAGTTCATATGTGTTCTCTTTCCCACTCTGAGTTGTTCTTTGGTCATAAGGCCCCAGCCTATCAAATAATATGTGGTTAACTTTCTCTGGCACTATATAACACCAAACTGACGCCTCAAATTCTTATAAGCAGACAAACATTAACAAAAGAGCTGATCAAGTCTATCTGTGGACATATTACTTGGTCAATTACCCGATAGATGTGGAACAGCTGTAGTGAACTTAAATTTAATCTTTATTGCCCTTTGTATGCCTCTTGGAGCTTTTGGTAGAAGCCTTCACCTCTGATCAATATAGACGTATACACATTTATGTAAATTCACACACACAAACACTATTATTTCTTTTAATCATAAATTGTATTTGTTTGTGAACTGCGCTAGCTAGTGTGGAGCAATATCATTTTCGGAGGTCATCTTCCTCAATTACTGATGAGGGTTGAAATTCGATGAGAACGATAATTTAAAACTTAAAAACGAAAACGTAGATCCTATCTGAATTTTACATATCATAACATGACGAACATTAGAGATTGAAGTGTAAGTTTTGAACTTTTAAAATTTGTATGATATTTGTTTTCTCCAATTTGCTTGTTTATATTCATGAATATATATCATCACTAATTTGTTCATTATACATGATAAGCTGCGTTTTGTTTGCCATTTTGCAGCATATTCATATTTCGGTTCACTAGATAATTTGGCTGTTATATTCATTAGTTTATATTATCTTTATAAGTTCTTGACTTTAGGAGTTCTTATTTGATCCACTTCCAATGTAACTAATCCAAGTAATATTATGGACATTAATCTTTTTTTTTTTAAATTTATGAAATGGTTTACAAGATGATTCAGCTAAAATTGTTAGATGGAAGTTGAAACATATTTTATATATCATTTTCATAGAGTGGTTGTCGTGACTTTTTCTCGTCAGGGTTTGTCGTTGATAGTATCAATCGGACAACAACATTTTGGTCTCATTGGCCATAAAAGATCCGTATAGTGTAACTTCCGTGGCCTCCAGAAGGCCGGTAAAGTATCTGATGAGAAGTTGCACATAACTTGTAACACCACATTTGTTTGCTTTTCATTTTTGACATTTTATTAAGTCAGATTTTTTTTCATGGATCACTGCTTAATATTAGCCAGTTAATTATCCATTTAGGCTGATCATTTAATTGTAATGATGTACATCTGTAGCTTCCATAGAGTTGCGTCAAGCATATAAAAGCTTTGTCGAGGCGGTAGTAGAGTTAATCGGCAGTGGACTTCCAACCGAACAGTTCCAAGAGGTGGCGGTTGCAGTTTATCATCTTTTTGGTGTACCTGGAGAAACGTTTCGAGAAGATAAAGATTTTTCGGAAAAGAAGTAACAATTGTACAGTTGGTCTCAAAGTGATATACATTACCTCTAAGGCTGATAAACTTATATTCTTTGGTTGCTCTTGTAATTGCAGACTTTATTTACAAAAGGTTCTTGGTCATGCCATTTCCGATTCAAATCTGCAGAGCATTGCAGCCAGAGCACACAACTTATTCAAGTTGCAGCCGGATGATCAAGGGACTTCAATTGGAGTTCACAGATATGCTACCGAAAATGATGACAATCTGGAGTTCGGCTGGGATGTTCCCTTTAGAGAACCCAGCAGATTTTTATTTGACATGTCTGTGGAGGATGTGAAGCAATTATTGGAGGAGGTTTCACCCCACAGTGATTTTGACAAAGTCAGTGAAGGTAAATTTGAACCTCCTGCTGATGGAGGATCCGTAGACTTGAAGTGGCTATGGGATGCTTGTGATTCGATCATTAAAAGGAGTACATCACAGCTTCCGAGTGATGAGCTAGCTATGGCTATTTGTCGAGTACTTGATTCTGACAAACCTGGCGATGAGGTGATGTTTGTAGATTTTTTTGTTGTAAGATGCTACACTGCTTCTTGTAAATATCCATTTCAGTTTATGCCGTCTGGATATGTATTACATTAAGTTCACATTTTCTTTCTTGATTTACACTTTGATAAAGATAGCTGGTGATTTGTTGGATCTTGTTGGTGATAACGCATTTGAGACTGTGCAACAACTTTTACTGGTAAGCACTCAATTACCTTTTTGCCTTTAATGTCATATTTTCTATATCAGCCATTATTTTATCCATTGCAATGTTCCATTACATCCTTCACTGTGAAGTTTTCATTGAAAGACCTTATCTGATTAAGCATTTCATTTAAACTCGCAATTCAATTAGTGTTTGCAGCCAAAACCTTTGTTTGTTGCACAGTTCTTTATATTTTATGAGTGAACAAGAAATGTTAAGAACTTTATTATGGAACTTGTTACTGTTTTTTCAATCTGGAACTTTGCCAATGTTTGGTAAGTTTTAATTTGTAACAATTTTTTTTCCTATCATTTGAATCATCTGTGTTTTATAATTTTTCCTATCAGCATCGAAAGCAACTTGTTCAATCTTATCGACATGGGTTAGCTGTGTTGAAATCTGACAAAATGGCATCGAATAATCAACCACGTATGCCTAGTTATGGGACTCAGGTATGCTAGAATTTTGATGAGTAGGCTGTCGAAGATCGCCTGAACTAAAACAGCCACTTATCGAAATTGCATTCACTACAGGTCACAGTCCAAACTGAATCTGAACGACAAATTGATAAAATGCGTCGTAAGGAAGAAAGGAAACACCGGCGAGGAATGGACCCTGGGTTGGATAGTGATATGTCAGCTGCTAGTTTCTCTTCATTGCTTGATGCTAGTTCAAGGAAAAGTCATTTAGATGATGTAATTGGGACCGGAAATGGTCCTAATGCTTTCTCTGTTACTGCTCTTCCTAAAGGAACACTCAGGAAACATCACAAAGGGTATGAGGAAGTCATAATACCCCCAACTCCGGCAGCACAAATGAGACCTGGGGAAAAGCTGGTATGCGATGAACTTTTCCTTAGTATGCGATTGTTGAGATCTGGATTCACCCATAAGTTTTGTTTCTGGCATGTTCGCTTTTCCGACTTCTCTCGCCTGTTTTTGTGTTTTGCAGTGGTCTAAACTTGATCATTACAATCAAGTAACATGAATTTTCCGAATGCTGTAGTTGACATGCCATAGTAGCTTTGAGTTTGCAACTCGGATAATGGGAAATTTGGTTCATTATATTTGTTTCATCAGTTTTTATTACAATACCTGCTCAACAGTCATGATGTCTTCACCATATAGCAGTCATTACTGCCTGAAAATAAGGATTGCATTAAAATATTGCTCTTTATTAGTTTCAGAACTGAAGTAGCATTTGTTTCTGAGTATTGTTAGATGCTTCCATTTAAGTTGACCCCCTATGATACTTGCCAACAGATTGAAATAAAAGAGCTAGATGACTTTGCACAAGCTGCTTTTCATGGTTATAAATCTCTGAACCGTATACAGAGTAGGATATACCATACGACTTACCATACTAATGAAAATGTATTGGTAAGTCATCTGCTTCAACTTGCAGGTTCAAATTTCTTCACACTGCTTTGGCATTATATAATATTTTTTTTGGTTTTTTTTTTTCTTTACAGGTTTGTGCACCTACTGGAGCTGGTAAAACCAACATAGCTATGATAGCCATTCTCCATGAGGTATTGTCATTAGTAGTAGGTGAACCATTTATTTACTGCAAGGATGGTTATTGCAATCAGTTTTTAGTGTTACTCTATAGTAGCCACTCCAACATCGGTAAATATTGGCCTTTTCTCTTAAATTCGGAAGTTATAATTCATCTAAAACTTATGCAAGAATAATTTCATAGATAACACAACTTTTAGTATGACTAGTGAATTTTAAATGATAGTAAAAATTACTACGTTCATTTGTATATTATGATATTTATATAATATACTAATGATAAGAAATTTTCGATGATTTTCTTACCTTTTGTATTTATTTTCTACAATTATACTAATAGTGGTAACCCAAATTATAAGCAGAGCTGGACTACTTAATTAAAATGAAAAAAGTACGATAAAAAAAAGTTACAATAGAGAACAGGCCTGAAGCGATCAATGAGGTGATTAGCTAAGGTATAGACATAAAGAGCAGTCTTATCAACTTCTCTAGAAAAGAGTAATGTATCAGTCCCCACATTGACATCAAAACATAATGGTTATCTCATTTTAATATTCCTATAATTAGGACCAAATATTAGTTATTATTACATTGTTACATCTCTGGTCCCTGCTCATATTTTAAGAGAATAGTCTTTTTCGTCCTCGTGACTCAGTTGTATATTTCTCAGATTTGTTTTGTGGTCTATGTCTAGTTTACTACGGAAAGTTTCTTTTTTGAGGTTATGGTAAACTAGAAACGGAATTGATCTGCCTGTTTCTCATCGGCTATCCCTTAGTATTGATACACACTTTTTTCTATGGGGTAACTAAATGTTCATTATACTTGAAGACATTTTTGGCCATGCTATATGGCGCTGTAAAGTTTTAGTTTGGGACCTTGGATTTTGACATGAGAGCTTGGCTCTCTCACCCGGCTGCTCCTTTAGTGTGTGTGATAGCCCAAAAGTCCTACTGCCCATTGGTTCAATCATGTAGCCTCTAGCCTGGTGTTTCAACAACTATTATGGATATAAGAAAAACTCGAGGAATTTCTTAAGGTTTTGTATTCAAATTCTGGCATTGAGTATGAATGTCTACAACAGATTATTATGATTTCGTAAGTCATAGCAGAGGCAAGGACTAGGCAATGCACTTCTAAATGAGGTCCTGCTGATTTGATAACCTTTTTGATATAATTATATGTACTAGAGTATGCGAGGGACAATGAGATATTGCCACATGACCATCTATGGTTTGCTTAATCAAATTGTAAGAAGAGTTTATTTGCAAGCTAATAATATGGTTAAAATTTGTGTTTGCTATTTTTTTATTCTTTGATTATCTAAGTTATTTCATTTCTTTACAACTTGTTGGATAACATGATCCAGTATTATCAATCATAATGTAAAATTACCAGTTGATATGTAAGCGATGAGCCATATCAGCTAAGGCATTAAACGAAGTGGAGTTGTTACCAAAATTTATATATCTGACCTAAGACAATGAATTATCCAAAGGAGTCAGTGGGACCCTTTACCCGCAGTTCGATCTGAGTGATGTACTTGCAAAATATTTCCATTGGTGATATTACCATTTTTCCTTACTGTGTTTTGCAATGACAATTTTATGCTCTTGCCTTTTCCAACCAATCACAAATTAAGAATTGACTGACCAGTTTGTTGAAAACCGCGACAGATCGGGCAACACTTCAGGGATGGTTATTTGCACAAAGATGAGTTCAAGATAGTGTATGTTGCCCCAATGAAGGTAGTTTGTCTCTCTCTATAGTATATATAAGTATATACCTCACCTCCCTACTTTTCTTCAAACATGGTTCAGGTTCACACTTTGCAGATCTTGGACTGTCTTGCATGTATTTTCGTACATAGTCATGTAACCAGATTGGTTTTTTATAGACTTACTCGCTGTAAGTTCTTTCGTAGGCCCTGGCTGCTGAGGTTGCATCTACTTTTGGCCATAGATTAGCTCCTCTTAACATGACGGTAAAAGAGCTCACTGGTGATATGCAACTGTCGAAGAGTGAACTTGAGCAGACTCAGGTATTGTGTTGAGCATGCGGACTTCGATTTTACTGCCTACAAAATCTTGAGCAACTTGCATTGTCCCTTCATGATAATCAGATGATTGTGACAACACCTGAGAAATGGGACGTTATCACTCGGAAAAGTAGCGACATGTCACTTTCTATGTTGGTGAAGCTCTTGATTATAGATGAAGTCCATCTCTTAAATGATGATAGAGGACCCGTGATAGAGGCATTAGTTGCTCGCACTCTTCGGCAGGTAGACATCTATTTTTGAGGTGTCTTTTTGACAAGTATTTATAAAACTTTTTATTTGATAAACACTCAATATAATTTTTTTAAACAAATGACCTGAAGTCTTCTTGGACTTTGATACAAAGAAATAAGGGGATTTGACTCTGATTAGCCATCGTCTATGATGAAATCACTCATATCTACATTCCCTTGTTAAAACTGTGTTAATAGAAAGTCTGGTCTCATACATTTATTATTGGTTGATGATGAGAGGCCAAAATTAAGCATGTATCCAAGTTGGTGATGAGCCCATGTCCTGCTTCTTTCATTTGTTTTCATATTTTTCAGTTCATTTGGATTACATATGAATGCTGTATCGAAAAGTTCCAAAATGTTTTAGGATAGAAGCTCAAGAATATCAATTTTGTTCTATTCTAATTTTGCATGATGTCCTCATAGAGATTTTTCCCATCTCTTAGGTAGAATCAAGCCAATCCATGATACGCATTGTTGGCCTTTCAGCCACTTTACCCAATTACTTGGAGGTTTGTCAGCTTCAACAACAAGTCAATCCTTTACTTTCAAGTTTTGTTATTACTAATTGATTTATTTATATGTAATACATTTTTGACAAATACAGGTTGCCCAATTTCTGAGAGTGAATCCCGATACAGGACTTTTCTTCTTCGATTCCAGTTACCGTCCTGTCCCTCTTGCACAGCAATATATAGGAATTAGTGAGCAGAACTTTGCGGCACGAAATGAGCTTCTAAATGATATTTGCTATAACAAGGTATTTCTTGTGCAGTTTTCTTTATGTCACGCGTATTGTTATCAAATTTCAGCCTGAGAGATTGTGGATCAGGTTGTTGAGTCTTTGAGGCAAGGGCATCAAGCAATGGTGTTTGTTCATTCACGCAAGGACACAGCAAAGACAGCTGAGAAGCTGGTAGCGTTTCAACTTATGCTATATCTTCTCTCCTTATTGATTATAACCATCCGGATCTTAAATATTAATTTGCATACAATGAATATCCTTCGCTATATATTTGGAAAAAGCCTCTGTTGCAAACAACGTTGCATGACGTTAGGGCTTTCCAGATCAATGTACATGCATGCATACTGAATTCTACCTTTACCCACAGTTAATGTCTCCGCATGCAATGTGTTGCTTGAGGTGTATGATTCAATATTTGATTCATAATTAATTTACTATGTCAGTTGACCTTTATGTAGTAGGATTTGTTAAAGATGTGATTTTTTTGGATATTTTATCAAATAACCCTTATTTTGCACAGTTGACATCTCTGGAATAACAATTACATAAAAGTGGGAGGATATATGTTCCATTTTTTATATTGCAATTACAGATTTTTGTTATTTACCATTGTTATCAAGTCGTCGCCAATATTATGTATGAATCCTTACATTATTGTTGGGGACAGTAATGCAGTTATGAGTTCCCCAAGCTGTATACTTCCCCTCGTAACCATGATCATATGATACACACTCCTTTAAAAGTACAAGCCACTACACAATCTCTTGAGGCAGTCCAGGCCTCAAAACATTCTAGCACACCGAGAACCTTGACCGGGCACTATTATCCTTAAACAACTGAGGCCACAAACAGCCTCATTTAATATTTTTTTCACCTAGTATGTACACTGAGTAGTAAACTCTTCAAACTCATGTAGGTTGTTAGCCGACAATGGATATGATTCATATTCAGCTGGATCGACTACCTTATGCTATACATAATCTTGTTGAAGTGTTTCCGGAGAGAGTATGATAAGCAACATGTTGTGAATATGCAATATGCAGTTTTAATACAGACTATTTTGAACTACAACAAATTTATGAAGTCATCCTTTCTCCTATGTCCGTTATAATGTGATATTCGATATAGGTTCAACCACTTCATATAATTCTTATTTTGGCTGCATTACACATTGAGCAGATGGAGCTTGCACAATTGCGGAATGATGTAGAGCTTTTTTCTAATCAGGAGCATCCCCAGTATTCATTGATCAAGGCAAGCTAACTAATTTTCATGGTTTAGTCCAACTGTTTACTTTATCACTGATGAAACATCTTAATTTCAGAAAGAAGTTCTTAAATCAAGAAATAAGAATGTTGCTGAGTTTTTTGAATTTGGGATTGGCATTCACCATGCTGGTATGCTTCGTGCTGACAGAGGATTAACTGAGCGAATTTTTTCTGATGGGTTGATAAAGGTGAAGTTCACTTTTCATACTATTTTTCGCATCTTAGCGAAAACAAAGTGTCTATTTTGTGTGTTTTGTTTTGTTGTGATGTGATTCTTCCTTAATATTTTCGTATCAGGTTCTTGTGTGCACTGCAACATTAGCATGGGGTGTGAATTTACCTGCTCACACAGTTGTGATCAAGGTTTATGACTCTTTCTCTCTTTGATTTGAAGTGGTGTAACTAATCTTATAACACCCCACCTATGCTGCTCATTATGATAACGCTACTTTAACACTTTCTCTGTATAAGGCTTATCTAAATCGTTTTTCACTCAAATTTACCGATTTGGTGGTAAATAGTCTTGTTTTTAAGAATGAGGATTCATTAGAAAATGTTAAGATAATCTCATTACCATTCTTATAGAGTTGTCATAGAAAAGTATGACTACCAATAGGGATGGCCATGTCCGTCTTCAATCCTGAACTGACTGGGATGTTGAATTCTAATTTAGAAAATACTTTAAAACTGTTGGAAATTGACTAGATTTCTAAATATGAAGATAGAAGAGATAATCAACTTATTTGGAAGTTGATTGGAATCCTATTGTTGGTAGGTTACTAAATTACTGTTTTTGTAGGATTAAGAATCCTATTTGATCTAGTATTAGTACCCTATAAATAGGATGTCATAGTGGTATGAATAATTTGAGAGACTCGGTGGGAGTCCTCTAGGAGAATTCATAAGGGATTCTTCTTGAGTGATGTAGAGTTTTTTTGTAGGTTTTTGGTTAGAGAAAACCTATGAGAGAGTTGATAGGTCTGTATTCAAGAGTGTTGAGAGATGAGTCCATTCTTGTAATACATATCTCTAAATAGTGGAGATCGTGGAGGTAGCTCTGTTGGAGTGCTGAAACACGTTAAAAAATATCGTGTATTTATTTCGTACTTTATACATATTATTGTGTGTTGGTTCGTGTTATTCATGTGAGTGTCTCGTGTCGTCGTTCCGCTGCGCGTGTCGGGTGAGAGGAGGGGCCTTTCCACCCCTAACAAAAACAAACAAACTACGGATTATTTAAGTAAGGATTAATTTCATTTGGGGATTGATAAATATAATTTTTTTATTTACAAGGTACCATGATTTTCAGCAACGGAAATTTGTCCTTTTTTTTTTGGAAAAATTGAGGTATTTCATTCCAAAAAGATATGGGGATATACACTGACTAGGCATAACTGCTTCTAAACTAAGGGGAACCTAATGAAAGGATCCCACCAAAAACATAGGTACCTACATCACATTAAAAAATTTGTCCTTTTGTTATGAATGTATTATAATTAATGACTACAGTTTCATTTTAATAACAAAATCTGCCCTGTGCTTATCAATCCACTTTTCATTTTGATAATATTTGCTTGTATTACTTTCAGATCAATGAATAACATATTTAGTTTAAACTTACTTCATCTTTATTCACCTTTCTTTCATTTTTATTCATTGATGGCACAATGTGAGTTTAACCGGTCTAAAAGAAGGTAGAAACAAATATTTAGAAAGTGAAATTCACGATGTCAAAAACCAATTGGCAGCCCTAAATCTGATTTCATTCACTGCTAGGTTATCCAGGTATATTAGTACACATACCATTCACGTAGAATTCTTTCATGCTCTCTCTATCTTACTGAAATTACACCCTATGTAAAATCCAATGTACGTTAGTCGGCAGAAATGGTAATTTCATTTTGTAACAGGGGACACAGTTATATGATCCAAAGGCGGGAGGGTGGCGAGACTTGGGTATGCTTGATGTTATGCAGGTTAATTCAACTCTTGCCTAGCATAACCTGAGCTCAACTTTGTATTAGAAGTTTGAGAAAGAAATTATTATCCTTGAATCATTTAGTTTCTGTTACCACTCTTTAGATCTTTGGACGTGCTGGACGTCCTCAGTTTGACAAAAGCGGTGAAGGGATCATAATTACTTCTCATGATAAACTTGCCTACTATCTTCGACTTTTGACAAGTCAACTCCCGATTGAAAGTCAGGTAATGCTTTTAAAGTTGGGTAATTCACTCATAAGCTGGATTTTTAATCTCAGTTGTAGGACACTGAATAACTTTTTCTATTTTAATCAGTACCATATTATCTATTTCTAGATAAGATTTTCACGATTCATATTGTTCTGTGAATATGAGGTAAGGGACACAAACTTCGCAAGTCCTCCCAAAACTTTACACTTCTCAATAATGTACAAAGAATGAAAAGTATGGAGAAAAACAATGATGAAAGTAATAGGGGATGCCATGGGCTAGGGGATGTGATTCGTTTTAACCTCTAAAGAGTCCAATTGATGCTAAAGTTGGTCGTTGGATGTGTCTGTACCTTTAATAACTGCACATACGTCATATTGTTGTGTCATGTTTTGTTCAATTAATGTAACTAATGCTGAAGTTTTGATTGCCTAGAAGTCAATTGTGATCCAATGATTGTTTAGCTGGGGAAGAGAGTAATATTTCATCTCTTTGCCTGCAGTTTATCGGCTCATTGAAAGATAACCTGAATGCAGAGGTGGCTTTGGGAACTGTAACAAATGTTAAGGAAGCTTGTGCATGGTTAGGTTATACCTATCTGTTTATACGAATGAGGTTGAATCCTTTGGCATATGGCATTGGATGGGACGAGGTAATATGTGGGCTAATGACAGACATTTTATTGCACAGTAATACAAAAGTAGATCATCCACCATAACGCGATACTAGTGCTACTTTCAATGCACTTGCATGTTCAGGAATAGAGAAACTAATGTGGAAGATTAGCATCTTCGGGTGATATTTGAAGTCTTCAATGTTTAATTGGATTTCCGTTAGGGTATCTCACTGTTCACGAATCACAATCTCCAGATTAACTTCCATTCTCACTTGCGATACCATTGTGGTTTCTTGAGAAATTAGTATCACTTAATCCTCACTTCACTTTTGTAAATATTTCAGACAATTTGCACTACATAAGTTGTCATAGTTTTTTGATGAATGATTTTAGGAAAGTGGAGCCATCTGATCTGGTCACTACTCACTATCTGTTATGCTTAGCATTCAAATCTACACTTTAAAACATTAGTCATTTGTCTAATACTGGCTAGCTTTGCAACAACTTTGAATTGTTCTGGACAGGTTATTGCAGACCCCTCTTTGAGTTTGAAACAAAGAGCATTTGTGACAGATGCTGCGAGAGCACTCGATAAAGCTAAAATGATGAGATTTGACGAGAAAAGTGGAAATTTCTACTGTACAGAGCTTGGTCGCATAGCAAGCCACTTTTACATCCAATACTCTAGTGTGGAAACCTATAATGAAATGTTGAGGCGCCATATGAGTGATAGCGAGGTAATACTGCTGAGCATTATGCTTATCTAAGACAACAATTCTATGATTGTTAGCAATAGTGTCTTCCTTGGTTGCTTTTTTTTGAGTCCTGCTTTCATTTGAAAACAAAAACTTATTTTTAATATGGTCTAGTTCACAATATTAATTGCAACTGTTAGGCCTTGCCCACTTGGATCCATTTCATCCACTATTATGCAGAAGTAATCATTTCATTGTTTGGATCTTGGAAAAGTTGACAGAAACATTTTGAGGAAAATGAAATTATATGGTAATTGTCATGGATGATTGAAAAGAAGATATTATGGCATTTCATATTATTTCTCTTCATTTCTCTCATGTAAAGAAAAAGACAGAAAACAATAGGGTCATGGATTTCACGAGATGTATCATGTATGAAAGCATTAATCATATTTATGCATATTCGCTGTTCACAAGGCGTAGAACTTCGCGATGATAATGTAGTTGTCAGAGAGAAAGAAAACAAATAAAATGGATGTTGTCCTTGCTTAACTCGTTATTGCTATCTTTGCACGAAAAGTAACTGGTTTCTTTTTATATCTGGACTAATTTGTGCATATTGCTGGGGTGATTCGTTAATCTTTTTTATCAACCTACTTACATGGTTTTTAATTTTCTCGTATCTTTATTTTGTCACTTTAATAGGTGATTGACATGGTGGCTCGTTCATCGGAGTTTGAAAATATTGTTGTCCGAGATGAGGAGCAAAGTGAGCTAGAAGCTATGGTACGCAAGGGCTGCCCTTTAGAAGTGAAGGGTGGTCCTTCTACCAAATTCGGAAAGATATCGATTCTTATTCAGGTAAAGAAGTCTTTTTACATGCGCTTGTTGTCTCTCATATAGTGAATTTTTGTGATCTCTAATATTAAGATAGTCTTTTTTGGTGATTTCAGTCATTTATTTCTCGGAGTCCAATTGATTCCTTTTCTCTAGTTTCTGATGCTGCTTATATAAGTGCAAGCCTGGCCCGCATCATGCGAGCTCTCTTTGAAATATGCCTGCGTCGAGGGTGGTGCGAAATGACATCTTTCATGCTTGACTATTGCAAAGCTGTGGACCGACAGATTTGGCCTCACCAGCATCCTCTTCGACAATTCGACAAAGATATATCATTAGAAGTTGGTGTATTTTCGACTTTCTTTATATTTCTATTAGATTTCTGTAGTAGACCTTTTGCATGATGAGCGTTCTTGATCAGATTCTGAGAAAGCTGGAAGAACGTGAGGTGGATTTGGATCGTCTGCAGGATTTGCCGGAGAAGGATATTGGAGCCCTTATTCGATATGCACCTGGAGGGAAGGTATGACTTAACTCAAAAATAGACATTTTGACTATTCTGGTCCTAATATGTCTTTTATGACTCTAATTATCATTGTGCATGAAAGTTGGTCAAGCAATATCTGGGTTACTTTCCTTGGATCCAGTTATCTGCCACTGTCAGTCCAATTACAAGAACTGTTCTGAAGGTGAAGCTCTAGTTACCTTCACTCATATCTAGATCCTTGGTCTTTTCTCCATATGAATTTTGTTTTGTTTCTTTGTTGTGTTGGATACTCTTTATTATTTTACATTTATCCAGGTCAATTTGGCAGTCCTGCCCCAGTTTATCTGGAAGGATCGGTTTCATGGCGCTGCACAACGCTGGTGGATTCTTGTTGAGGTGAATTCGTATTTACACAATCTTGATTTGCAAGCTACAATTGATAGGATGAATCATAACTTCTGCCTCTTTTACCATTCTTCGAGCATAATTTGTTTTAAGTTTATAGCCATGTGTTCTGTTTTCTTAGAAAAAATTGCAACTTGTTCCCTAGCTGCTAGTGATTCTGTTTTGAATACGATTCAAGGCATGTTTATAGTGAAGTTGGTAAGCTGATCTGAATCATCTTGTTTCGGTCTTTAGTTTGTAATCTTCCTGTTTAACTGTTCCGTATGATCTAAAACAAGAATATTTAGTTGCTGAGTTTACTAGAGATTTTATTTTTTGAAAACTAATTCCTTTATTTATTTTGATAATGACTGTGAGCATTCAATACTTTCGATATATCTAAGCTAAAAGCAATTTACAGATCTTTTTATTACACTGATTTTAGTTCAGTTTGACTTTACTTAATTAGAGATATTTTTCAATGCGTAAGAAATGTTTCAAATTTTATTAAATTTATCAAGTTTTCATTTTGTTGTATTATAACTTAGTACATATTTATGATTTTTTCTTGAAAACAAACTCATGTTTATCCTGCATATTCACACTTCATATTTTTGAATTGATATTAGAGTAACTTGCGTTATCATATTCATACCGGTAACCTACTAGGTGTTTCCTGGGTTACGTCACTAGGATTAAAAGGATCATTAGTTGCAAAAAATATATTTT
This sequence comes from Kalanchoe fedtschenkoi, assembly GCA_002312845.1. Lineage (NCBI taxonomy): Eukaryota > Viridiplantae > Streptophyta > Magnoliopsida > Saxifragales > Crassulaceae > Kalanchoe > Kalanchoe fedtschenkoi. The sequence goes on from NQLW01000867.1 coordinate 142,988, forward strand.
GTATTTCTTATTGTTTGGTTGGTGCCATCCTTCAAATATGGTTACTTTATTGTCACCGTCATTTGCCTGATTGGTGTACCTATGAATTCATGCAAACTGCTCTCTAACTTTTGCCATTGGAATTTACTGCTCAATGAGGTGTCTGGCAGCTCAATTTGCCTGAAGACTTTTTGGCCTTCAGAATGCGCTTTCAATGATGATATTTGCTGTAACATATTGGCTACTTTAGATGTCAGGCTGTTTTCTCGTTTCATTTTTTTTTTGAGCTGTATTTGTATTTATGAGTTGTATTATTGTCTCTGGTTGTACTTTTGAGAGTTCCCTGAAATATAATTAATTTATTATTATACCAATTTCATTTATTCCTCTCAGGATTCAGAGAACGATCACATCTATCACTCTGAGCTGTTCACTCTGACAAAGAGAATGTCCACGGGGGAATCTCAAAAAATATCCTTCACTGTTCCTATATTCGAACCACATCCACCTCAGTACTTTATAAGGGCCATTTCTGATTCATGGCTTCATTCTGAATCTTTGTACACCATATCTTTTCAAAATCTTGCATTGCCAGAGGTAAGACATCTATAAATGCAACTTCAGCCCAAACTCGACTGTTATCTTAGTATTTATAGCGTCAGATTTACTCTTTCATAATTTTTGCTACAGGCTCATACAACCCACACAGAACTTTTAGAATTGAAGCCTTTGCCAGTCAGTGCTCTCGGAAATTCAACTTATGAATCCTTGTACAAGTTTTCATATTTCAACCCTATTCAAACCCAGGTCTTTGCCACAATATGCTTCTCGTTTTATCCCTTATTTTACTTTTGATCAAGATTATCGTGATAGATTAGTGATTAAAAAGTTGAGTTTACATTTGAAACTGATTGGCAATTAACGGGGGAAGTCCAGCTATTTATTAATTGATATTGATCTCTCAAGTAGACTACTCGGGGCTCAATCCCATGCAGTCAAGTCACCTTCGTACCACTCTTGGACTCGTACATGATATTTGTTACCATGTTAGGGTAGTTGGATCCACCAATCTCTGTTAAGTGGTCAGTCAATTCCCATACGATGTTGGATTTCAGCTGTTCCCATCGTGCATAAGCTTTTGTTATTATCTTGGGAATATTTAATTCCCATCTTTGACAAGAAGCCAATAACCTTTTAGCGATGTTTATCTGAATTGATCCAATAACTAAAGGGTTAAGGACCTAAAAGTCTGCATTCAAATGCATCACAAAGTTCATGGACCCAAGTGCAAATGGGCTGAATTTAGGTGTAAGCTAGGCTCGATAAATCTGAAATTTCTATCTAAAGTTGAATCAATGACATGCAAAAGATTATTGGGTGATTGTCAAAAGTAGCGGGTTTCATCTGAACCTCTCTCTCTATATATATATGTACAAATGTTACACTTTATTACATTTTTCTTTTCCAAAATGGCAGGCATTTCATGTCCTATATCACACGGATCACAATGTTCTTTTAGGAGCTCCAACTGGAAGTGGGAAAACCATATCTGCTGAACTTGCCATGCTTCATCTCTTCAACACTCAGCCCGACATGAAGGTACATGGTAAAACTGTTTACTCATAATTTTCTGCTAGTCTATCCTATTGTATAAAATTTATGGTTCAGTGCTGAACCAAAAGTTTGCTGAGGAAAAGCAACATTCTTTCTATCCCAAAGTGTAAGTACATTGAAGGCAAGAACTCATAAATACTTGCAGGATATTATAGTTACAGATCATTAAAATTTTGTAAGTGTTGGAATGGTATTATTTTCCTTATATTCAGATTTTAATGTGTTTAATTGAATGTGAATTTTTATTTTTGGATGAAGGCATGAACTTTGATTTATAGGCTCTTGGACATTATACCGTAAAATTCACGTGCCGATAAAATTCAAATTACAAAGTCTTTCGGCTTATGAACTTCGAATTTTAAGGTCCATGAATTTTGAATCTTTAAACCAAAGTTCATGGACGGCTTAGATTTCTTTTCTATCTGCTTCCAAATATGATGAACCTTCCTCTCCTTAAATAAATTTATTTATCTGTATATGGCCAGGACATGTGTTCAATCCTCTTTCTTGATACAGTTTCCAGGCTGTGTACGTAGCACCTATATAAGTGTGTGTGTGTGTACGTGCTATGTGCACCCCTATCTTTGGGGAAAACGTAGAAGACCTTCGATGCCGTTGATGGAACTTCAAATCAAAAGTTCAAATTCATTGAGCTTAACTTTAAAGTTACTTTGGGCCTATTTTGAAATCGAGCCACTCGGCTCACTCTTCAGCCCATCCGAACCTGAATTATAAGGCCTGATGAATCTGAGTCTTTGATTAGAGTTCAATCAACGACATCTAAGAGTTTATAGGGTTTTCACTAACGATAAGGGCTTATTTGAACTCATCTCTATATGTACATATATATTTCTATTTGTGTATGACTAGGATAAGTGTTCAACCTTCATTCTTGGTACAGGTTGTGTACATAGCACCCTTGAAAGCCATAGTTCGGGAAAGAATGAATGATTGGAAGAAAAATCTTGTCCAGAAACTTGGAAGAGAAATGGTAATACACTAAAGGACACTTGTTTTCTGGTTAAATTTGAAGAAATGTACCTGATATATATTACCATGACTCTGCTAGGTTGAAATGACTGGAGATTACACTCCAGATCTCATGGCACTTCTATCAGCAGATATTATAATCTCTACTCCTGAGAAATGGGATGGTATAAGTCGCAATTGGCATAGCCGTGGCTATGTCACAAAGGTAACTCCTGGTGGATATTTCTTCATGTGTAGCCCCTTCATTACTTGAAAGGTTGCCTTTGCCAATCTTCATTATGACCGGATTCACACATTGGGTCATGAAGGTTGATATATCTCATTCACACCTTCACTTCTGTCTTTTTGGTGAAATCAAACTCTTATCCCTGTTCAATATGATTCCACTTTTCAAATCGTTTGTATCTGCATCTTAATCTCTTTCGACTGAAAATGTGGTAAGCAAAGAAGAATGATTTTTTTCACATCAATGCTACTTTGATTGCATCTATAATTTTGACGTTGACAAGTCACCGTAAATTTGAATGAGATGTGAGAAACTTGGACCTGCTGACAGATGTGATGCAGTCAATTCAAAAATCTCTCTTGATTGTTATATTCATGTGTTCCCAGGTTGGTCTTGTAATTTTGGATGAGATTCACTTACTTGGGGCTGATAGAGGGCCAATTCTTGAGGTTTGTCCTACTTTTCGGTAAATACCTCTTTGATACACGCTTAGGGACACTTTTATTTATGGTCTAGTGAACCTGATCAATTACTACAAAGCCGCTGTTGGCACACGAGATATTGTGTGGGTTTCGCTTGATGTTCTGAAAGTATATGCACTTCTTCTCATAAAATAGATAATATGCTTAGCTACTTATTTTGAAAATTATCCATAACTATGCAATATTTACAAATTTTTAAAGGCAATAATGACATGGGAACATAAGAGGTTGGATTAACATTAATTAAAATTCAGTATGCAATGTGTTTTAGTAAAAAAATAGGCAACAAAGAAAATTTTATGTACGACTGTAATTTTGAAAATCGCTGTTATCACTACTTAGTTTTGCAAGCCCAACTTAATTATTGTCTTGGAATCAGATGTATATTTGGGAATCATAATTAGAGTGCATCGTTAGTACTAATTAATTACAAATAAGTGCTTGCATAAAATGACCCGAATTATATGCATTAAGCTGTTTATTGTCTTTTACTTTGTTATTAAAATAGAAACTCCATTTGCATTTGCCGCTTACAACAGATTTTTGTTATATAAATCTCAAGATAAGTTTAAGAGACCAATGTAGGGTTAAAAATGTGAGTAAATCCAAGCACCATGATCTCAGAAGAGTATTTGAATGTTCGAGTACTAAACAGATCAAATTAAGCTACTTATCTAATCCCTATCAAAATTGCAGTTTTTTAGCTAGGATCCTAAGCATTTAAAATAAAAAATCCAAACAAAATGGGATAAACTGTGGTATAATATTTTTTCGAACACATAAATAGTTAGGCGTTATAATTAAAATAGAATTTGTAATCCTATTTAATTTCTAACTTCTTAACTTTCTTAGTTTCCTGATTTCTCTACTTAGCATCACAGTTAACACACTGTTCAATGCAGTTTTCCCTAAAATTCATGGTATATGATTGTACTGCAAAAGGTAAAAAGATCACTCAGCCCCTGCTAATAAACCTCTAAAGGCTACAAGATAACGTACTAAAATGGTAGCTTTTTGAAATCCATACTACAAAAATGAGGAACCTTGTTCAAATGCCAACTTTTTACAATTGCATCATTGTCAACCTGATATAGGTGTCAATAGTATATTGTCTCGTCTTTTCATCATGCGTTGGTTACAATCTCAAAGATGAACAAGGAAGTGATAACTTGCAGGATAGTTGATAATTTAATACCTGTCTGAGCTGTTTACATGAATAGCTCAGTTATTTGCCTGAACTTTCTTCTAACAGCTGTTTTGGCTTTTAATACCCCTAATCAAGAAAACTTTTCTTGGCGCTGCAATATCTGTGTTCATATTTCAAATTTATAATTATAACAGTCGTGGGGAGATGGAGTTCGAAAGTAAATAAAAGCACACTTAGGTCCTTAAGGTACCGTAATTGAAGTGCAGTAACTAATTCTGGAATTATCCTCTCAGTTTTTGTAAGTTACGGGCAAGGCCATGTACTTTAGCGCTTATTGATTTTTGTTTCAGAAAAACAGCTAGTAATAATGATCACTACAAAAAAAATAATAATAATAAATAAATCAACGTAGCAAATACAACACATTCAATATAAACTGAATTGTTCTTAGAACATGAATCCATAATTCAGGATATGTTCATGTTAGCTTCTTGTACGTTACCAATTTGTTGAAAAAGTCAGGATATGTTAGGCAAAAACAAGTTAGATTTTTGAAAAAATAGTAAACCCATAAGAACATCGCAAAACATGAATCCCATATTTCATAATATAACTAATGAGTTGATTTTTCATGAAACTTTTAATTAACATTTCACTGGAAAACAAGACAAGTAGGAATATTTAAACCAATTTGAAGTATTTTCATAGAAAAATATGCCCTAAATTTTTATGATGTTCCAATTATTCGAGCCAATTATCTGACACTTGATTACGATTGGAGTACAACACATTCTAAATCAATGTGGATACTTGCATAGCAAGGCTTTATTCTACTTGCAATATGCATTATAATCTTTATTCTACTAAATCAATATGCATACTTGCATAGCAAGGCTGAGCTCTGCTGTTGACGTCCAAAAAAACTGGAAAATGGCATACTACGATTAAATTGTTTATTGTGTCAGTGTCAGCCAAGGGATTTATTTTTCCTTTATGTAGTTAATGTTTATTTTTTTTGTAAAGAAGGGGCTGTTTTACCTTATTTATGTTCTCAATTTGCCATTAAATGTTAGTATTTTCTGAGTTTTATTTCTTGGAGATTTAAGCTGCTCCGGCTTCTGTTTTCTAGGTTATAGTCTCGCGGATGAGATACATATCTTCGCAGACATCTCGTGCTGTACGGTTCATAGGCCTTTCAACCGCTTTAGCTAACGCATGGTAAGTTTGTTTGGGCATAAGTACACATTTGATCCCCTTGTGATTGTTTGTGCATAAAGTCAGATGTAGGTTCAGGATAACCTGATTCGCTGCATGGACACATTCTCAGCATCCTAATTTATGTAGACTACTTGTTGAAACTTGTGAACAAAACTTGTTTTTCTTCAATGAGGCTATGGCTGCAATCCATTTTTGTCATCTAAAACTTACTTTCCATGTCAAAGAATATTTCCTTGCTTTCTGTCTCTTATTAAACATGTAGTGTGCATTGCCTCTGTAGATGTTATTCTTAGTTTTTTTATGAAGTATTTAGTGTTGTGGTTTCCAAGATATCTTATATCTTCATTATGTCTATACATTGAAGTGACTAACATCTTCTCTGACACGATACCTCTGATATTCATGTGATCCAATCCCAACATCATTCATAAAAGACTTTTAAAACACGACCACACGGCTACTTGACATGAAGCTTCTATTATTCATATTTTTTTAGTGTCTTGAAGAATTCATCATAAGGAGCTCAAAGTAGCTATTATAACAATGATCTACTTCACGTTCATGGAATCTCATTTTGTATCTATTAGATTAACGCAGCGGAATATGTACAAGAACAACGAATGAGAATAAGAGAAGACATCATAATTACGTGGTTAGATTGTCATGATCTATGTCCACGGGCAGAGATGAGGATCTTACTTCTTCATGAAAGAGAATATAAGATAACTATGGCTTTCTTATCTTTCCAACCAATCATGACTAGGTATACAGGTACCACAAACCCTAAAACAATTAGAACTTTTAATCATATTATAGCTCGAATGTCTGAACTAATAGGACACCTTAATTAAACAAAGTTTCCAGAAATCAAAACTTCATTAATAATGATGCAAGACATAACACAACAAGATCTGCACACTAAAGGGCTCCAAAACTCTCTTAATATATTTTCTTTGGAAAAGATATAAAGTATCAAATTTTTGTCCCTGCAAATCTCCACACCAAGAATTTTTTTAGCTGCTCATAGATTCCTCATCTCCAACTCACTGATGAGTTCTTGCTTTAACTTGTTGACCTCATACATGCTTTTTAACGCAATGATAATGTCGTCAATATAGAGCAACAAATGAGCCATCCGAAAGCATTATGTGGAGCACAACTCCTTTCCTCGAATACCCATGACTAACCATGAAGGAATCAAAATGCTTTGATCAATGTCTAGGAGACTGCTTCAGCTCATAAATAGAGCACTTTAACCTGCAAACATGAATTTTTTTTCCTTTCTACATGAAACCTTTCCGATTGATCCATATATATTGTTCCCTTCAATGACCATGTAAGAAAGCTATCTCAACGTTTTAGTTGCTCAAACTCCAAATCATACAAGGCAACCAGTGCAACTAAAACACGTATAGAATTAGTAAAATAACCGAAAAAAAAAATCTCATTGAAATAAACTCCCTCATTCTATCTGTACTCTTTGGACACCAAACTTATCATGTATGTTGGATTTTCAACACATGAAATTCATTCCTTTTTCTTGAAAGTCCACTTGCAACCAATTATTTGTCTACCTTGAGGTAAAGGTATTAACTCTCAGGCTTGGTTGTTATGAAGAGATTCAATCTCTTTAGTCATAGCACAGTTGATCATTGAGCAGACTCAGCGCATTTAGAATCTTCTAAATAGGTTGATGGCTCCCCTATTTCGTTCACAATTGTCAAAGCATTAGCAGCAAAGTTTGAGTATCCATATTTCTTAGGATCTCTATTTTCTCTTATTTCACGGTTAAGAGCAATACTACGAGCTCATCCAGTCTCTGAACTTGTGTTAGTATTCACAATTTAATCAGCCAACGACTGCTTACTAATTGTCTTTGGAGCCTTTGTTGGTGTTCTAACTACAACTTCCACCTTATGACAAGCCCCATCAACATCACTATTAGCTTCCACCTGCTTCTCAACATGTAAATACAATGCAGATTCATCAAAAATAAAATCTTTACTGACTATTGTCATTCTGGAGGTGGGATCCCGTAATTTGTAACCCTGAATCCATTAAAATGCTCCAAATAGATAGCTTTCTAAGCTCTCGGCGCAAGCTTTCTATTAGTAACATGATAGTATGTTGGATAACCAAATATTTTTAAACAAGAATGATCAAAAGGTGTATTGATTACAACAGAAGGATACATATTCACCGAGTGACTAGTTGTATTGACTGCTTATGCCTAAACTTCTTTGCCCAAACCAACATTGGAAATTATACATTTAGCTCTCTAAGTTAGCGTCCTATTCATCCGTTCTACAACTCTTTTATGTTGTGGAGATTGCCTCATAGTATGGTGTCTGAAAATCCTACATCATCACAAAGTTCATTGACCTCCAACGAACTCTAAACCATTATCTGTTCCAAGACACTTAATCTTTTTTTATGTGTAATTCTCTATCAATGTGTTTTAAGTCTTGAAATTTGGCAAAACATCGCTCTTCTTGGCTGAGAGCAACCCCCAAATTTTTCGCAAAAATTCGTCAATAAATGTCAGAAGATATTTTGCACCACCAAGGGAAGTAACTGGAGAGGGACCCCACAAATCCGAATGAATATAAAAGCACAATACCCTTAGATTTGTTGATACCATTATTGAACTTGACTCAATATTACTTTCTTAGAAAACAATGCTCACAAAAGTCAAGTAGCCATGTCTTCACATCACAATCGCTCAATAAATTTTTCTCGCTCATTTGACCAATCCTTATATAACCTAATTTAGTATAATGCATCTCAGAATCTGCTGCTGCATCAACAGAACATGCAATTGTGCTTCCTTGAAGCATATATAAGCCTATACTAAACTCCTCTTTCAACACTACCATGGAGCCTCTCTTGACTTTTAAAGCTTTAAAAAAATAGATTTTTCTACAAATCAAGAATATGTTGGACTCTACAAGACTTCAGACTATACCATCATGACTGTTGATGTGAACACTATCAATCCCAAGAACACTGAAATCTGCATTATTCCCTACTTAGGACTACATTGTTATTCCTTCATATGTCATGAACAAATTCCTGGATGGAATGATATGATAAGTACTTGCACTATCAAGTATCCATTCTAAACTCGATTCATTATCATACTCTAAAACAGTAAGGACGTTGTCTAGTACCGCAGACTTGTCCTCTACAAAACTAGCAGTACTTTCAAAACTTTTCTTGTTCTTTCCTTACTTCTTGAGCGCCGGACAATTGGACTTGTAGTGACCCAGCTGATGACTATAGAAACACTCAACTTTGATGGCATCCTTCTTAAGAATTGATTGTAATTGCCCCCTAGACTTTCCTGTGTTTAGTGATGTCCCTTTGAGAAAAATTTTCTCGAACAACAAAACTTTGTGTATTTATTGAAATTTTCTCCTACAAATTTTTCCCGCATATTTTCAAATAATAGTGCTAACCTCACTTCCTCTAAAGTTAATGTATCTCGATCATATAATATAGATTTGGGCACAAAACTACGGATAGATTTGGGTAGAGAGCACAACAATGAGATAGTCACATCTTCATCTCACAATTCTCATTCATACCTTGCAAGTGCATGAATGATTTTATTAAATTCATCCATATGAGTCTATAGGAAAATGCTTTGACGGAGTCTACAGAAGTCATACCTTTGAGATATTTACCATCCGACCTCGGACCGTTCTCTCACACCGGAACAAAGCCGTCCATCAAAAGGTGCAACGTCAAACTGCAACAACGTCTCATGAAGCTATAAGCTTCGCTATCAATTTTTTCTACGCGGTGCGTCAGAATATGGACAAAAATAATGAATGAGAATAAAACAAGACACAAGATTTTGTGGCAAATGTGGGATCTTATTTCTTCACGAAAGAGAATACAATAGAACTTCAGCTTTCTAATCTATCTTTGCAATCAACCCTAACTAGGTTTTTATAGGTACCATTGTTTTATCACGTTGTCTTCCTAGTTGCTTCTTAGGCAATGACAAGGCGGCACGACGGTTTTCGAAGTCGATTCGATTGGACGACTTGTTTGGGTGTGCCTTTGGTGTTACCCGACGTCTTTTAACCAGTGAAAGCTTAAATTGTCTGATCGAAAACGTAATCGATGTAGTTTGATGATGTTATCCATGATTCGACTGTTGCCACCTTGAATCGGGTGGTTACAACATTGAATCTAGTGCTTGCGAAGTTGAATTAGGTGGTTGCGGCTGACAGTAGGGTTTCACATGTCTGATGAAGTTAAACAACAAATAGTTCTTATTTTTTATTAATAGATAGTATATTTTTAAAATTATCATTACACCACGGTATTCTAAATTGGACATTGAGTTATGAAAAAGTAAAATTCAAGATTTAAAAATTATAATTAGAACCTAATACTTGAAATTATATTTAAATTGACTTCTCAGTTATCATAATATAAAGTATTAGTTATATATAAATAAATTTAATTATATATAAATTTAATATAATTAAAACATAACTTATCGACTTGAAATGACTAGTCGTCCACCATAACAACTAATTGTCCTGACAGTACCATAATGTTGTGAATCGCCTGATGCGGTGATAATTTGATAGGTTCCAATAAGCCATGAAACAATTAGAAATTCTATTTCTATAAAAGCTAAAATTCCCTGAATTAATAAGAAACCGTAATTACACAGTTTCCAAGAACTCAAAACTTCATTAACAATAATGCAAGTCTTAACTCAGCATCATCTGTATGATGCAATAGTGATTCACGTTGGAGATCATTCTAAAGCCTGTTCATGTTATTTGGTATGCTTGTATTAAAGTTTCTTACAACTCACTTTTTCTTGTTTGTCTAATGTGTCAAACCACACAGCGACTTGGCTGATTGGTTGGGAGTTGAAGAAACCGGACTCTTCAATTTTAAGCCTAGTGTGAGACCGGTACCTCTTGAAGTGCATATCCAGGCAAGTTATATGTTTTACTATAGTTTCTGAATGTGGTCCATGATAAAATTTAAACATATTTGTTAGTCTCCCTGCTTCTTTCAGCTGTTCATTGAGCCTGAATGTTCTAAATTCACTGTGCATTGTGGTGTAAATATGTGCTAATTTGTTTGTTTCCTTATTAGTTATTCACTTCTTGTTATGTAGTGCCAAAATAGAACTCTAAATGCCCTTCAAAATGTATATATCTGTAAATATTAAAATCATTTATTTTAAGAACAACAGTCCTTGGTTTATGCAATTTTGCATAATGAATTGAATACCATCGAGTTTTTATGCCACTGCTTATCATTTTCAAGCTTAGCCCCTCTGATGATAAATCTTGGTTTTATATTAGGATTCACTACTTTACTGAAACATTTGTTTTACTAGGAAGGTATGACAACCCTTCAAGATACATTGTTAATGGATGCTCAAACATCAGGAATGATTATAAATTTCATGTTTAGAGATTTGATTTTCTGTAGCCTTTTGTACTTTTAATGGATGTCAAGTACGTGATGTGGCCTTTTAATGAGTTGACTTGAGAAGATTGACTTTTCATGCAATGAGGTCGTATGACCAACATGTGTACTATGGATTGTTGTTCTTATCAATTTAAGGAACTCAATACTTTCTGCTTTAGATTATTCGATATATGTGTCGGTACCTTTTTGCCCTAGTTTCTTTTGCATGGCATCTGTTAGGTTGTGTAATTTCTTTTGTAAATTTTTTTTTATTTCTCAAGGTCCATACCACTAGACGTGCATGATTTCATTCTCAAAAAAGTATTCTCTATATCAAATTCATCTATTAAATCGGATGCAATCCAAACTATATTGGCAGTTCAAGAAAAATGACTGCTCCATTACACTAACACTAGTACAGGATAATAAACAAGATTCTCTGTATTTGCATGTCTTTCATTTCTGCAATTGTCTGTTCCCTTGAAAATCAGAAGAAGTAACATTTGATGCATATTTATGTAGCCTGATGTACGACCAATGTAAAACTAAAAAAGACAGATTGTTAATCAGAGTCAATTTCTTGTTTCTTTGGTGTTCTTTGACAGTTTCATATTCAGCTTATTTAAACTGAACAGGGATATCCAGGGAAGTTTTACTGTCCAAGGATGAATAGCATGAATAAACCATCTTATGCTGCCATATGCACTCTGTCACCTACAAAACCAGTTCTTATATTTGTGTCATCTCGTAGACAGACAAGGCTCACTGCCTTGGATTTAATACAGGTAAAAAAGCAGCAATTTTCGTCAGTAAAGTAATGTTTTATATGGATATTGTTTCATATTTCTGGACACTCATCCGTGCACGTTCTTTCAACCACAGTTTGTAGCGTCTGATGAACATCCGATACAGTTTCTTAACATGACTGAGGAAGCTCTGCAAATGGTTCTTTCTCAAATCACTGATCCAAATTTAAGACATACCTTGCAGTTTGGCATTGGGCTTCATCATGCTGGATTAAATGATAAAGATCGATCTCTTGTTGAGGAGCTTTTTGCTAATAACAAGATTCAGGCACCTCTTTTATTTTGCAGTAAAATTGTTGTATAGTTAAATGTGCTGTTTCTTTTTAAGTAACAAACTCATAAAGTTCATATCTAGGTATTGGTTTGTACGAGCACACTGGCGTGGGGTGTTAACCTTCCAGCTCATCTAGTCATCATAAAGGTAGTAAACTAATTGCAACCCTCCGGTTTACTTATCTTTTAAAAGGTTCCACATCAAACAAGTGAAAAATATGATACCTTACCGTAAAGATTGAGAAATAAAGTAACCATTTGGTTTAGATTAAGCTCATATACATTGTTAATTTATTAGTCAGTTATCCATTAATGTATGTATCTCCTTTTTTTGTTAGTGATGTATATATGGAACTCTTTTTCTGTTGATTCAGGGTACTGAATATTATGATGGGAAGGGCAAAAGGTATGTTGATTTTCCCATCACAGATATCTTGCAGATGATGGGTCGTGCGGGCCGACCGCAATATGACCAGCACGGGAAAGCAGTTATCCTTGTACATGAACCCAAGAAGAGTTTCTACAAGAAGGTCGAATTTGAACATCAAGTGCAATAATCGATTATGTTCGTATTTACAACTGTACTCCTTGATTGATGTGTTGACTCTCATCTCCCTCTATCCGCAGTTTCTTTATGAACCATTCCCCGTGGAGAGTAGTTTACGGGAGCAGTTGCATGATCATCTTAACGCGGAGATCGTTTCAGGGACCATTTGCCATAAGGAGGATGCAGTGTATTATCTCACCTGGACTTATTTGTTCCGTAGATTGGTATGACTCGTGGAGCACTTTACAGTTTGCTCAATTGGTTATATGCGTTTTTGTCTACATTTCATCACATACCTATTCGAACATTTTTGGGATTTTATATCTTTTTGTCAGCTGGTTTTTCTGAATCCAATTTGCATGTACATTTACTCATGAATTCACATTTGTACTAGGTTTCGTCTATCGTACTTGACACTTTGTGTTCAGGGTTCTGTTAGCCTTTATTTTATAGTTTGAGACCAAAAAAATCCCAATATCAGCTTAATGACATGCTTTACATGATCAACAGAACTGTGATTCATACCCTGCAGTTGAAGCATTCACATTGTTTGTTATGAAGGCATACCCTACTAATGTTTTAGTTTTGAGTAGAAGGTTTTTTTTTTATGTCAGATGGTCAATCCAGCATACTACGGCTTAGAACATAAAGGATCTGAGATTGTTAGTTCTTATTTATCAAGGTATCAACATCACATAATTTCTTTTAATGTTTCATATGTATGCACATTTCATAAGATTTTCAAATTTGCATGTTTTACGCTGTAGATTGGTAGAGGAAACATTTGACGATTTGGTAGACAGTGGATGCATAAAGTTAGTTGAAAACCGTGTAGAGCCTACCATGCTCGGCTCGATAGCATCTCAATATTACCTCAGTTATACTACTGTCTCTATGTTTGGTTCAAACATATCCCGCCACACATCACTTGAGGTGAAAAGTCTGCAACTTTGATCTTTATTCCTTTTCTTTGTTCTTTACATTATTAGGTACTTTGTTTCCTACTGTGACCAATCATCTTGTTTTCTCTCAGGTCTTCCTGCATATACTTTCTGGTGCTTCTGAGTACAATGAGCTTCCAGTCCGACATAATGAGGTCAAAAACTGAGTTTCAAGTCGTATTCTTGCAGTTCTAGCCAAAACAAACATATTGCCCCTTAGCAGTAGGTTTAAATGGAAGTCTATCAAATATAACTTTCTCTTCAATAAAATTAGTGATATATCATATATATAAGAAGTGATACAAGCTTGAGAGAGTCTTATGTAATCTTTCACTCTCGCCTTACCCAAACAATTGCTTTCAATTGCCTTTTATGGTAATGGCAAACTTTCTGTTGGAAGCTTTATTTTGATTTATGCAGAGTAAGTCCTTTGGCATTGAAACATGACTTGTAAAAAAAGCCGAGGACTGTCACTATCTTACAGATCAAAATTAAAAATCCGGACCATTTCTGTTTAAATTCAATTATAGTTTCTTGGGTGTTTCAGGAAAATTATAATGCAGCCCTATCTGCAAATGTACGTTTCACAGTGGATAAGAATCGACTGGATGATCCTCATGTCAAAACAAATTTGCTTTTGCAGGCAAGTTCCTGTTGTGAGCATTTTTTGAATGTCTTGAATTTGTTATCTACTTCTTTTCCTATTCCTGTCTGATGACTGGTGTTTCAAGTATGCGATTTAATCCCTTGTCATTTCCATATTGTAGCTGTGTAGACATCTACGCGTATCTGGTCTTTGATTTAATGCTCACATCCATTCAGGCACACTTTTCTCAACTGGAACTGCCCATCAGTGATTACATCACGGATCTGAAGTCAGTTTTGGACCAAAGTATACGTATCATCCAGGCTATGATAGATATATGTGCCAACAGTGGATGGCTCATCAGCACTCTTACATGTATGCATCTTCTACAAATGATCATGCAGGTATTCATCTGAATTGCCTTCCTGGCCTATTACCCAAAGAATGCTATGTTTTGTTCACTGCCTGATTTGTGTATTCTTAACTGTGTTTGAACAATACACGGGTCCGTTTCTATAGAATGCACATGACTATCTTGTAGTAGCTGAATCATTAAGATTTTGGGAATAACAATTCCAAGAATTTTAATCTTTAAATTTGATTGTGATGCTCGAGCAAATGATGAGATGCCAATCACTCACTGCACAATAGTTTTACCCATGCAATCCTGTATGAATAAGTACATTAACTCAATTACTGCTGTAAACTGTGACCTAATAACTAGTAGTGGAAGTTGTGTATTGATAGAAAATTCATCATCATGACTAAAATTCATTTGATTATTCAACATTTGTATATATTTGTTTTATGTTTATATATGGTGCCATTCTTTTTCTTTCTCTATCAGCTTAAATTTAGCTGAACTAAATAAAAAATATTAAGTTTTGTTAGCCATTGAAGATGCAAACTGAAATGAATTAACAAAATCTGAATTATATTTTATCTTAAGAAAATATTAAAACAATACTCTTAGTCACAAAGGCTTCCAAGTCTGTTTCAGTTACCACGCAAATGCGCAAATGCTCCAAAAAAAAAAATAAAAGAACACGAAAAGAAAAACACCTATTTGATTTTTTTAGGAATTTCCTGAAGTTCTTGATTGTGTTGACTGTTGATGATCTTCCCTTGCTCCCTGGATATTTATAAAGACTTAAGTTCCTCAAGCATTCTGCTGAAGTTTTTTGTGCCAGTGCCGTTTTTCACTGTTAACATGGCCATGATTTCAGCACAGTTTTAAAGGGGGTCAATTAACCATTTCGATTCTAGTTTGATTGCCCGGTTCTGTGCTTATTGTAATCTTGCGGTAATGTAACTGAGATGCAAATCTGTGGTTACATACTGCAATCTCCTCACTGATTTTTTTTTATCTTTTGCTAAGCGATTAACATATAGCATGGGCATATTCCTTCTTTCTGTTCTGATAGTTATCTTTATTGATTAAGGGTTCATGGTCTGATGAAGATTCTGCTCTGTGGATGTTACCTTGCATGACTGCTGATCTTAGTAGCTCATTGAGCAGAAAAGGAATTATAAATATACAGCAGCTTCAGGACATTCCAAGAGCAAGTTTGCAGGGTGTGCTTGGGAATTTCCCTCAGCACAAATTTATCCAGGTGATGATCTGTCTTCTTTTGTCATTTTTATAGATTTGTTAGTGGGACGCATGTCCCTGCAAATGCTCATGTCTTTTGAGTTATCTTTCATTTTGCTTGTTTCGATAAATTTAGGCTTTGTTTGATGTAAGGTAAAATGCCATGGAAAAGAAAATGAGACGGGAATTTAGCGAAATTCTTTGTTTGATTCGTGTAGAAAATAACATTTGTCTTGGTAAATTCCATAATAACCATACAAGAGGAAAGTGAACTAGATTTCCGTGGGGAATTTTTGTTTTTGTTTTCCTTTCCCTTTCTTTTCCCATAAATAGAATAGATCCTTATTAATGCCATAGATTAGTAAGCTTTGTCTATGCATTTTATAGCTTCCCTCCAAATAATACCAGATCTTTTTGTGTAAGATTTGCTTGTTTTGGTAAAAACATCATCCCCTCTAATGCACAAGGCATTATAAGGTATATCTTTATAATTAACTCTACACATTCTTATACATTTGCTAAATCTCCCTTATTATTAATACAGATACACGTGGGAGCTATTAATCTTTAATAACACATATTTTGATAGAAAAAATATCAGATTGATTTTGATAGATCGCCCTTTAACATTCAAGGCCTAAATCTCACTCTTGAGATTGTTGTTGATCCACCCCTTATTCATATATCTTTCTTTATTATGAAGATAAGTTTGGTTTGTAGACTTCTAACATTCTAAAAGTATTTGGTGGATAGGTATAAATTAATGAATCTAAATTAGAAAAGTCAAACCTTACTTCTATGAGAAAATTATTACATAAAATAACTTTTTCAAATATAAAAAAATGAGAAAGAAAATTCAGTAAAATGTGTAAGCATTAGTTTATGTTAGTTACTAATGTTTAAGTTATTTACTCTAAAGATTTTGAAGCCTTGCAAAATGCACTTTTTAGAAATAAAAGTTTCACACGAAACATTAAGATAGATAATTCAATTGTAGTTTGATTGATATTTATTAAATATTAAACAGGTAATTTGACTATTGCTAAACAAAAATTAATTCTTGGTAATAATGAAGTTAATAATTTAATCAGTGAAATATTTAATAAATTGATGTGATTAAATCTAGATAAGACTGATGCAAGCATATAACCCAGGTTACTTCTTGGTATGATTATGAAGATGATCATTTTCAGCTGTGGTTTGTTGTTGATATCATATCATTTGAAGTCTTATTTATGTGCACAAAGAAATAAATAACCCTTCTTTGATATATAACAATCGGTTTTTTCTTAGCAGTTATGTTTCATTTAATTATATAACGAAATTGTTTTATTCCAACATAGTAGAAAATTTTAATTGATAAAGACGAAATTCAATACCTTAATGCGCCAACCATGGGGAATGGTTCGAATTTAAAACTGCATGGGACAATGAAGTTTTTATTAATTAAATCAATGGATTATAGATTAAATTGATTATAACCATGTGACTCGCTCCAGATTTATAGCATGTGCATCAGTGACGTGATTCTTTCATGATGACTTTTAAATGTGATTTTGATGGACTGTATAAGCTATCTTGAAGATTTTATGATGCTTTTCCCGTTTTCCATTAAAGACTGATTTTCAGTCGAAGCTTTTCGATTGTATTGATTGAATTGTTGAACAAAATGAATAAATGACTATGATTAGAAGTTTGGCTTTTCCTTTTAATATAAAGTTTGACAATTTTTCAACATTTTATGACAATTGAAAAAAGGCTTCTGGGAAGCTTATGAATTATTAATATCATGTTGTGCCTCATAATATGAATTATGATTAATTTCCTCTTTGTCCCTTCACCGCACCCCTGAGACTTACAGATGTTAATAGTTTACGTGCAAAAAAAATCATTCAATCAGCATAGCAATACATATAACAAGAATTCATCAACTGTTTAGTTGTCGACAATCAAACAAAAAAATTATCAGAATAACTTAGAATCGCGTTCACTTGAACTCAAAAAGTTACTGTCGTAAAATTCATTTGTCTTGTAATAAAAAATGTAACAACTTAAGTAATTGTAGTTAAGAAAATACGTTTTTGTAGATGTTCATTAGTTGTTCAATTTGAATTATGCAATTTTATTCAAAAATTATTGCATCACAAAAATGTGTTATTAACAACTGCAAGTTTAATAATATGTCAATTTGAAAAAAAAACTACAAATCATATGGTCTCAATGGAAAATGAAGAAGAAATATGGATGATGGAGGAATTAATAATGCTTATGAAGTAGAGGACAATAAAAACAGGGGAGAATTTATTGTCAAATTAGATTATTGAATATGTCCGTGGTTCTTACCTTATTAAAAAAGATAAAATCTCATAGATAATTAACAGAGAAATCAAAGTGCCTTATGTTCTCTATCCCTATTGAAATGCATTAACAAATTCACTTACATATGCAATGAAACATCAAAATTGTTCACTTTACTCTATTCACCCTTTAAAAGTTGAATATCGGTAGATAATAATAACACACTCGTTTGTGAGTATTATGCAGATAAATTTATATCCTAACCACACTAGCTAGCGATTAGTGAAAGTCGATCCACAGGGATAGTGTTCTTCAGAATACCTGTCGATTACATCTTTTTTGTACTTATTACATGAATGTTTTAATTCATGAATAAACATCATCAATTACTTCATACACTTAATTGTTACTTCCTCAGGATTTGCAACGTTTTCCTCGTATTCAAGTGAGAATAAAGAGGGACATGAATGCTGGGAAACCCAACTCGTTGATTGTTAGACTGGAAAACATTAACCTCCAGCGAAAGACTTCGAGAGCTTTCACTCAAAGATTCCCCAAGGTAAGCAGATTCAGCTTTGTATTTGGTGAGTTCATTTACTCTAAAGCAGCCAACTGAAACTAGCCCATTTTCAGCTGAAAGATGAAGCCTGGTGGCTGGTCCTTTGTAATTCTTCCACATCTGAATTATATGCTCTGAAGAGGGTATCATTCACGGACCGCTTAGTTACCCGCATGGAGTTACCTCCGACTTCAACCACCCTCCAGGTAACTTCTTCCGTTTATGTGTACATATTTACGTGGTTCACAGAAGTAACATTTTTTTCTTTTTTCCATTTTTATACAGGGGGTGAAGTTGCTGGTCGTCTCTGATTGCTACATTGGGTTTGAACTAGAATATCCGGTCGAAGAACTCATGAGAAGCCATGTTTTTAGTAATCATAAAAGTGACAATGTGGAGTAGCCACTTTATTATGTGTACCGACTTAAAATTTAGTACCATAACATTACTCTAACTAAAATATAATTACATAATTTCGATGGGGTTAAGTAATATAGCTACACGTCGTTCCATGTTTATCTATTACATTTCTTGTATATGATTGTATATTCTAACTGATTAAAGTAGGACTATTCAGTAACCAATTTCTATCACAGCTTCAAAAGAAATAGCAGAACTGGTGAAAACAATCATGAAGTTCGAAGGTGCTTCTGACTCCTTGGAATAACATGGTGGTATTCGCAGAATTGATTATGGAATATGATCGCCAATACATCAGTTTGGAACTAAATCCAAAATGGTGTAGATGGACAAGGATAACTTTTATGAGTGACAAAAGACTGGCAGAATGATCAAGTGGATTTGGGAAGCCATCATATTTTGGGTGAGAAAATATTTGCAGTTTTTACTTTGATGCATGAAAAGATTCTGTGACGAGTTACCCATGATGTTGGCCATGAAAGTAATATTTGTCGTGCCAAATGGAGATCGAGGGGGGAGGGTCTAAGATTTGGCCTGTCTTAGCAAAAGTTTTTTGACTGATTAGAAAGTAGCTTGTGACACTAAGGATGAATCATTGAGTGGGTAACTCGAGGACATATTGTTGTGACTTGCAAGAGTCCGTCTTGTTGTTACGTGTTCCCACACTGACATCAGCTTTGGAGCTCTAATTTGTTATGGTGGCAGATAGATAGCTGACATAAGGTTAGATGAAGTCAAGTTGACTATTTGATTATTGAAGTTCGAATTTTGAATTTGATATCACGAGTATTAGATTAATATTTATTTTATTTTTAAGAAATTTACTTATTTTGACGGATAATGGATTATATTAGGTTATATTGAGATGATTTAAATTAGATTTTGGTTAAAAAAATAAATTTTTACTTATATTTTACGGTATAAAAGTTACTTTGGGCTAAGAATATAACAATCAATTATTTTTTCTATAATTTCAAACATTTCGAATTAGATTTGGGGACATTATATCAATTATCCTTCAATCTCACCGCCATTGATTATCATGGCCCGTGAAGTTTGCATGAAGATTTAGATATAGAGGGCCAAGTCCTACCCAAATGAAATAGATGCGTTTATGACTGACATTGTGTAAAAACAAAAAGATGACTCTTAAATAATCAATATGAGGGACTTTTGTGAAGTTACAAATTAATATTATCAAAGGTGAGCTGGATGCTTTCTGGAAAGATTCAAACTAAGACACTTATCCAAGTCGAGTGCTTAGTCATCTAATCTAACATCCTTTATTGCTCAAAATGATGTAGTTTTGTAAAAAAAAATTATTCAAAAATCATCACATCCGTTACGATTCAAAGTTACAAAAATAATAAAAATTTAATAATAAAATACCCAAAAATTAGAAAATATGAAAATAATAAAATAGTATATATCTTAAATAATATATTTACAAAATTAATGAAATTCGTAAGAAATAACTCATGAATATGAATGTTTATTATATGAGTATGTATATTTAAATAATGAATATAAATGTCCATTTGATGAATATATAAGTTCATTGGGAGAATATAAATATTCATATGATGAATGAACATAACTAGATAAAAGATGTATTTGATGAATATGCATTAAGTAAAATAAATGTTCATCTCATACACATAACTTTTCATATAATGAACATATCAATTCATCATGAAATAACAACTTATCTAGTGAATAATGACTCTAATTGTTTAATATAATATGTTCGCATTCATTTAGATGAGTATGTATATTTAATTGGTGAATGCATCTACTCATATGATATATTCATACTAGCTAATATTTGTTGAGTCACATCCATCCCTTTGAGCGCGAATGTTTTAGCTTTCTTAACAAATTCTTCCTAAGTTGAATCAACTTCCTCGGAAGTAAATCCAGATTAGTGTTCCCCACTCCCGATTTCTCAACCTTACAAACTTATTTGCATAAAGCAAATAACTCATCATAGATGTTGACTGTTCATGAGAATCGACTAGTGGTTTAATAAAAAAAAGTCATTAACTAACTTAGATGTCTTTTGTTATTTATATTGGACTCTATTTATAGGTGGTCTCTTATTATATTATGTGTTCAGTGAACCGATCATTTGTTAGTTTGCTATGAATGGTAATTTGCAAGTCTCATTCATTTATTAACATTTTGACATCTGAATCATTAAGAGCTCGATCAAAACTCATTTAATTAAGATAGATATATTTAAGCATCATACTTATTTAATCAAGTCATACTTTCAATTTATTATTTTTTATTGATGTTATGTATCATGCTACACAATAATAAGTAAAATATATTTAAAAATAAGTTTGCGTTTAAAATGTGAAAATAATAAAATAAAATAATATGGTATGTTTAAAAAGTGATTTCTAAATGAAAATTAATCATTAAGAAATCAAAAATCAGTGGCGACTTGACATTTCAAATTCTCAAATAGTATTCAAACACTCAACACTTAATTTACAGAACGATATCTCTTTCATGTTATATTGCATTGGCAAATGATGAATTTTTTTATATGGTCGCATAAACTTAGTAGTGTAGTTCTTTATTCTTTAATTATTTGGTTGAAATGCATTTTCTGAAAATATATGTGTTAATTTGTTTTTTAAAGTATGATTAAGTATTATAAAAGGTCATCTGGTGAAGGTCATTACAAAACTAGTGAATAATAATATGCAATTGAAGAATATTTATGCTCATCTGGTGAATGTAGTTGTTCATCTTATCTTATGAATGTGACTATTAGGTGGTGAATATATGTGCTCTATTAATGAATATGCATGCTAGTATAGTGAAATATATAATTGATAAATATTTTAAGAAGTCTGACTATATAATCTCATTTGATAAATGTACAAGCACTGTGGGATATGTTTGATAATATGATGAATAATCATACTCATCAAATAAATATGCATGCTCATCTACAATCTGCATACTCATTCGATAAACATATATATATTTGAAAAATGTAAACTTTGTTAATTTATTATCATTTTTTATTTTTTTAAATTTTTTAGAATCAAAATAATTTTGTATGATATTTTACTGTTCATCATAGCGGACTAAGTTTAATTACATAAAACCGCCAAGGTAAAATGACATCGTTTTTAAAATAGTATACTCGTCTAATGAGTGATTTTAATGAATCTAAGAAGTTGTGGATATTATGAAAAGAAAAGCTTTTGAGCCAGAAGGGATGTTATAACGAGGTAGCTATTGGACAAGACAACTAAAGAAAAAGAGAAACCGATAACTAGACATACGCCCGTCCAGTATTGCCTTTCATGACCAACTAAAGATAACAGGCTGTCAACTATGATTAATTCTTAATGAGTAAGAAAGTCTCAACTAATAAAGAATCAACCTAACAAAGAAAAATCTTTGTGCTAACTCATACAGTGTCTTTCAAATGTTTAAAAGTGGTGCAAAATTGTGTAACTTCATAAGGTAAAAGCAATTCTCTTTGATAAATATGAAAATTATTGTATATAAGCGTTTGTAACTGTCATTCTGTCTTTTCTATGGGGCTCACGTTAATGAGATATATACTCTTTAAATTTATTTATGCTGATTTTAGTAGAAAAACATCTCACCGCCACATGTGTCTGCAATGTGTTTTTACATAATACTTATGTGGATTTGTTTTTGAAATTTTGATTGTTCGTACAAAAAGTTTTGCTATTAAACTGTCAAAACCAGTTAGTTTACCACCAAAATTTTAGGATGGCAGTTGATAGGGGAATAATTTACCCTATTTAAGTGCTTATACTTAGTATATTTGAATCATTTCCAAGTGATTATGGGTAATTTATAGTTGATATTGTCTCTTATAGGTTAAATATGAAGAATACTGGATTCGGAAGAGGAAAAAGAAGAAAACAGTTCGAATTGGACTAAAACCGGACAAAAAGCGAAGTTTAGGGTTAAATTATCAAAAGGAAGAAGTTTCAGGGGCTAATATGTAAATATGCAGAACCAGAACTCGACCCAGGTCGAGTTCCCTTTTTAGGAATTCGACCTCGATCGAGTTTTATGGCGTCGCGCGACCCAGATCGTGCTGCCTTTGCAAGAACCTAATCAGGTCGAGTTTACACTTGTCGGGCCCAGAAAAGACAGATTCGAATTCTCCTTAAAGAACTCTTTTGGCGATATAATTCTTTCCGAAAACAATCTAAGGTGACATATCATCTATAAACAAAAGATTTATGGCTCATTCTACATATCTTCGCACACACGGGAGCCCGAAGATTCTACCCGTTCAGAGTTAGAGCATCACGAGACTAAGCCTTCTTCTATCTTTTTAGTTTTACTTTCATTATTACTGTGATTGTATTACTATGATGCGTATTGAGTAGTCTCATTATTCTAGGATCCTACAGATCCTAAGTTGTTGTGAACTCAGATCCATGTTGTTCAATTAAAAGTATTTTCATCCATATTTGTTAGTGCTCTTTGAATATACTACGTATGACTGGTGTAGGATTTATTGATGAGTTTATCTTGCATCCATTACTCTAGGAACGCCTAGGAACGTGTTTATTGAGAGTTTAACTGTGCATGCTATAAGAACTTAGTTTAGGATTAAATCTATTACCCTCTAGACTAGGATATTTCATCTCACGAAGACCAGAATCGGGTTGGTTTGAATATTTTACTTAGTTGTAGTCAATGGTCCTAGTCAACCAAAGACCAGAACTGGGAGTTGGCCTAGGAATATTGAGTAGTTTATTTATCCTGTTGCATGTTTAAGAAATATTAGTGTATCATCTATTGATTAGTATTTGTGAGCTACGAAGACTAGAATCGGGAAACAACACAATACGAAATCAATTTTAGTCAATAATTTACTGCGTAGGAACATCCAGAAGTAAGACTTGCATGTGAATTATTGAGTGGTATGTTGTGTTATTGAAATTACATGATACACTAGGGATGATTATTTATGTTTCAAGAATAACATGAGAGTTTGCATCTAACTTTGGTGAAGTAGAAATTCTAGGATGTTTCCATAATCTGAATGCAACTTCCCTTCCATCTTTGCTTTTGTTTTGCGTAGTGACAAATTCAATTCAAAACCAATCATCTAGGATTATGTAATTATTAGCTAGGATATTGGTGTCTCTAACAAGCCTTACTTGTTTCTTTGGGTTCGACTCGGACTTTCTGAAATTATTTGACTGCAATGATTCCTCAAACATAACATTGACAGATATATAGGGTCAAAAATACGCTTGTCAGTAGTAAATGGAAGGAGGGAGTAATTATTGGTTACTACCCTGAAACAAAAAGGGTGGAACTAAAAAAGTAAAAATAATTTATGCCCTAACTTTTCAAGTCTATTTCCATCCTAAACTAAAAGTGGTAATTTTCTTCCCTAATTTCCCCTGAACGCTATCCTATTTTCCGCCCTAAATTACTATTCTAAATGGCCACCCTATTTTCCTCTATATCTTAACTCTTCTTACTACTCTAATTATCTCTCTAACATATTTTATTTATTTATTTTTAGAAAATAATTTTTAAAAAGTTTTAAGTTATGTGAGATTGTTAAGGGTTCAGTCGTTCAGATGGGGTGCATAATAATAATAGTTTTATCAAAATAACCATTATTATGGTCTTTATTACATATACTTATAATATTAACGGTTTTTTACTAGTTATCTAACTCTTCTTCCTCGTCTAATGTAGCATCATCTTCGTCTTCCTCATCTCGACCGCCTACAAGGTGTTCATCATCGTCCTCGCCATACACATCAGACTGGTTGTCCATTTGTGTGTCATCATTTTGTTCATCAAAATATTGTACTAGCTTAATAATTTGTGTATCTCAAAGTTTAATTATGTCACTTTTAAGTTCAACAGTTGGAACTTAGTCACCTGGTCACTCTTTTTCATCTAGAAGGCTTTCTCGAGTTTATTATAGTCGATGTGTGAAGTAACTTTCATCTTATAAATAACCAAAATGTTCTGTCTCCTGTAACTTGAGTTGAGCCGGGTAGCATTGCATAGCATACCATACAAGAGATGTGCTTTGTGTCAATAGAAAGGAATGTAATTTGGATCGCATATCCTTTTTTTGTCCACAAGCGTCATTCCATTCTGCATAACATTCACCATCTGAATAAAACTAAATCACTGACATTTGAATTATATATCCTTCATTAACGGATCTTTTTCGTAGGTCAATTTCAATATATCGACAAGTGTACTATACCAGATCATTTCATCCCCATTGTCTAAAACTGACACTCCATTACTATGTTTATTTTTTCTAAAGAACAATAATTTTTGAGGCAAAATTTATACCCATTGACTTCATATTCTTGGAGACGGCGAGCTTTCAAATATGATCTTAGAGCGATCATTTTCAACCAATAAGGAGAGATAGGATCCTTGATTGTGGACTAAATTTAAAACCAACACCCTAAATATCCGGCCATTAAAGGTCCAATGAATTTCATCTAGATGTTCATAGGTGCTCTTATAGTATTCTACATTCCACCTACTATAATAAAAATATACACTATAAATGGGTAATTATATTGAATATTATATAGTAGGGGTTGTTTAGTCTGAATCTCTCCAACTTACTTTATCAAAGACTCTATCTTAGTAATATTCTTTAAGACAATATATCATGTAATGTTACGCTCTTTTGCAGTCAGAGTGACAGATCGATTTATCCCAAGGCTTTGCCGGGATAGTTGAATATGAATATATATATATATATATATATATAATTTGGATCAGTTGTGAACACTTAAGTTGCGAACATATTGCGGATGAATATTAACCAATCAAATAAAATATCAAATCACCTGTCTTTATTCCGTTTGATTCCATATTTAGAAATTTTATCCATTTATTATTTATTTTATCTCATTCATCAACATAGATGCTAACCCAAATTACGTGCGCAATTATCTCAACTGAATGAATAGTCATTAATATTCTCTCTCTTGTTTTAAAACCTAGCCAAATTCAATGTTTTCTTCTCCTCTAAAAACACCAGTTCTAGAAGCATCTAAGATCCAAGTATTTTAAGTATGCATTTAAAATATTTGAGTGCATTTAAAAGCGAATGATCATTTAGATTCAAATTTATTATTCTTTGCAAATGATTTTTGTAAATTTTATTTTGTAGTATGTGCATTACTACGAATAATATAATGAAAAAACTAAAAAATATATCAAGAAAATTATTATGAAATTTAGGTGAACAAAGAAGGGTGGAAGCATGCCTGTTCATTCTAGTATGGAGAATATAAAAAGTTCATCTAGATCACAAATTTATTGAGTGCCTTTCAAACAGTAAGCAGCAGGATCATATGATTTTCCGACAAACAAAGCATAGCTTGAAACAACTATCGCATGCTCGTTTCATCTCATTCACAAAAGTTACAAATGCCAACAATTCAAAGCACCAGGCAGCAGGGGTGTAGATAAACACCCCTTAACTTCAGAAGAAAAATCTCGACAAAGTTTAAGTTCCAAAAGATGTGCAGGCTGGCACACAAAACACTGCTACTTCACAAACCACAAGGACCTGGTAGATCAGAAGAGTGAACAAATCAAGCCACATCAGTGAAGCTTCTTTTTCCTCAATTCACTCGCCAATACAGGTCACCCTCTTGACAGTTGAAGAGATGGCCGACGGGCTCATTCCCAATGTACCGGAACTTGAAAACTGGTGATCCTGGAACCTGAAGCTCCAGCAACCTCTCAACCACACATACCTCCTCCTCCTTGCTTAAATATAACCCGCCATTGACTGTAACTGTATCCAACATCGGGAAGCATCTCAGGGCAGCTTTGACTAGCAGAAGTTCATTTTCTGATACATGCAAATTTGTAAATTCCACTTTTCGGAGCCTGCTTAAGTTGCAGGCACGCTCTTGAGCTTTCAACATACTGGCAGCAGCTTCATTCTCCTCCCGAAAATATGTCCAATGGATCTATGGCAGTGAACACGAGCAATAATCAACTTCAAGATGCATATGTACATGAACAGAAATACAACTTACCAATATGCCCAAAGATTCTAAATTGGGAGCGCTTTGGATTAGATAGAAAGCGGAAGATATATGAGTTGTTGAAGAAGAGTCCAAGAATGTAAGTTCCAAGTGCTTCAGATGATGAAGGGTTGACGGGAACTGTACTCGTGCAAAACCTACACCCAAAGACTAGGAAGGAGACCAGTGATCCAGATATTATTATACATACCAAAACACTAAACAAATGAATAAAAGAGGATAGTATCAATGGTTACTCACATTTAGGGAAACACCAGCTAAGTTCAGCTTCTCAACTTTAGGTAGGAGGCAAACAAATTCATTTAATTTGGATTGCCCCGACCGGTTCAAAGGGACAATCAACTCAGATTCAATTTGGACCTCAGTACAACTAGGAGAATACTTCAACAAGAGAGGTCTAGTTTCGGAGATGAACATCAGCTTTCTGAGTTTAGGACCATCTACTAGTACAGGGTCACCAGAAGCTAAGTAAGCAAGCTTCAAAGCCTCAAGCAGTGGAGAGTTTGAGATCAAGATTTGTAGTAAGGCATCAGGTATGATAACATCATCCAAAGTAAGACTTGTAAGATCCTTAAAGCCACCAAAACTGTCCAAACGTTTAATATCACAGGCTATTAAATGCAGAGATTTAAGGCCTAGGCAACTGAAGATATGAGACGGTATGATAATACGATTCTCTGAAAACCCGCAAAGCGTAAGGTCTTTTATATATTTTTTTGACAGAAGCATTAACCACTTGCTGGCATCCCCAAAATGGCATGCACGAGCTGAGAACGGGACAATCAAAATAAATTCATCAAGTGGACCATTGTGAAGGACGAGAATTGCGTAAATGGCGCTATCCATTTGAATAAACTCATTGAAGAAACACATATCTGGTTCGATTTTTCGGAGTCTTTTCCAGCAATCTTTCCATCTTTTTGATAGGATACTTGTTCGCACCACTGCCGATAGGGGTAATTTTCCTAAGATGCGATCTATTAAATGGTCTGGAAGGTTACTGATTCTGTCCAGCAAGCCTTCAGTATCAACCTGTCTTCCAATGCCAGCCATGGTCCTTCAATAAATACAAAATATTTCTGTACAATTAATGATAGGGGGTTACATCAACACAGGAATCCACAAAGGAAAAAAGAAAAAGACATGTAAGCAGTGAAACATAAAAATTATCAACGTACGCTAAATACGACGAGGAGCATAGCCGTAAAACGTACAAATTATCAAACACACCAAATAAAAGAGCATGAACAAGCCACACACCAATTCAGATGCACAAAACAGATCGCTTTAAAATCAACATTAAGGAACCAAACCGCAGGCGAATTTGAAAATGCATACAAATTGAGTCAAAACACAATGATGCGGAATCAAATTATCCTTGAATCTGCAGAATCCTTGTCACTATTTCACTTGCTTCCATATATGCAATTATCAAACAACCATAAAACTTACTGTTTCGCGAAGGATTACTAAAAGTAGTCCACAAAACTAGACTCGCCGCCGGCACCCTCTTGCCCAGGAACCCCGTGTCTCTTTCAATCGGCAACCACGAAATTTAAAGCCCTAACTCGGCATAAGTAAGAACTTGCTAGCACAATTCTATAATTTTGGGCTGTTTAAATAGATGGGTGTCTATGTTCATTGAATGTACATAAATTGTGCTATTATAGTATTATCCGGTCAAAAGTAAATAATATTTTTACTCTACACTTTTTATGATAGCTTAAGGAACAGGCATAAATTATTTAACTATCATCCTTTCCTGATTTTACTAATTGATGAGCGAGATGAAATGCACCTTTTTATTTTTTAATCTTTATTTTTACAATCGACATGATAAACACAAAGAGAACATGCACGTGCCTTGAATCTTATGACTACGAATATCAAAGACAAATGCATGATCAATCAAAAAGAGTGGAGCATGCTACTTACTAATCCAGTTAGGAGGGAATTCCATAATTGATGACTTGGGAGAGGTTCAGCAACCGTAGACAGACTGTCTGTTCATTACTTGAACTAGCAGACAATATGCAAATTTCTGCCAGTATTAATTCAAGCACTACGCTAATGAACAGAACTTCACAGTCCGACGGCATCATGTATACAAATGTAGATCGCTTGAGCTAAATTCTTTAGATTCAGTCAAGTAAAAAAATTTAAGATTGAGTTATGCATCATATAGACTCTTAAAACTAAATGAGAAGATATGAAACACAGAAACAAAAGCGATGAACTTACAGTTGCAGGCTGGGTGCATAACATAAGACTCAATGAATATGATGACATACGTTGTAGATTGTAAAAGGCAAAATCCGAGACTCAAGCATCATGAGAATTCCACGATCCGGCATTGACTCTAAAAGAAGGAAGAGATCAAATTGTCAGTTTGGTAGTAAATGTCAAAATAATTATAGTAACAACAACCAAAATAGTAAGAAGAACCAGAAAGTAATCACAATTACTTGCATCAAAAACATCTTTCTGTACCCGTAGCATGATGACAAACGCAGCAATTTGGATTTCGGACTCCTTAAGTGTCTGAGAGAGATAGAAATCATAGGATTCAGCGTGATTTGCGAGGTACATAAACATAAACATGCTCCAAGCCGAGAGAAGGCAGTGGTAACGACATTAATTAGTAATTACATGTGACCGAACGAGAGAGGAGACTGACTGTTTAGGGCATTGAATTGATGGTCTGAGAATAAATTGAGGATGAGATTTCATGAAATCCAAAAGCGGAGCCTTCACAAGCGGGAAAAAGATTTCATGAAATGCTATCATCTTCTTCTTCCCAGTATATCAACCAACAAAAGAGTCGATCAAACTCTCAAGGGAATAAATAAGACTTGGCGTAGTATCTTCCACTTCCAGCCAGCAGGTATCAAACCCAAAGATGAAAAAAAGGATTTGGAAAGACAAGGGAGAGAGGGGACGCCACACTAATCCACCCTTTTGATGGTCAATGTAATGAATGAATGGGTCGAGTTCAGTTCGTCACAATTAAACCACTCAACCCGGATCCCTAATACTTAAATCACGTAGTAGAACCACTCAATCCAATTACTAAGGGAACCCCTCAAACTCTCTCAATCAGCACCCCTCTCCCAAACACTCAAATCACACCATTCCCTTACACAAAATCACATCTTGTTGTGATGTCGAAGTGGAGCAGGAAGTCACATAGGGCAGAATATCAATGAATGGTGACAACAAGATTATTAGTTGTGTGTCAGGATTAAGTGGATCTAGGGTTGCGGAACCAAAGAACCGCGGTATAGTATATGAATATTTTTTCTATTATAAATTCCATGTAACTGTGACTTAATATGGTACGACATACTCAATAATACACTGCTACTCTTCTGCTCCCGAATGCGTAGACACACTGTCGAAACTCGTTGAATCTTGTGTGCTCTTTACTGTTTTCTCTCTTGTTAGCTAGCCGGAATTCTCAACAAGTCGTATCAGAGAAAAGTTGAGATGCTATGTCGAGTGCTAAATTTGAAGTGGTCAAGTTCAATGGTCACAGTAATTTCGGAGTGTGGCGGACAAAGGTGAGGGATCTGTTAGCGCAGCAAGGGATTCTGAAAGCTTTAAAACATGCGAAGCTTGAATCGATGAAGGACGAGAATTGAGAGGATACATAACAGCGAGCTGCAGGAACGATACGGGGTTATGTACCACGTGATGAGTTTGTCGTCTCCGAAAGAAATCTGGAAGAAGTTGGAGTCTCAATTTATGTCGAAATCTCTTACAAATAAATTATATCTAAAATAGAGGTTGTACGGGCTGAAGATGCAAGAGGGGAGTGATTTGGCTCAACATGTAAATGTCTTTAATCAAATCATCACGGATCTCGCGCAGCTTGAGGTGAAGAGATTCCTACAGTCTTGTTGGCTCAATACCAGCGAAAGCAGAATGCAGGGGAGAATTCTTCACAAGCTGACAGTTTGTACAAAGCAGTCATAACCGTGGGAGAAAGTATGAGAAGGATGGTTCTGGAAAATTGAACTCAAGATCAAAATCCAAGGGCAAGAAGACGATTCTTTGCTACAAGTGCAAGGAGTTGGGACATATGAAGAGGGACTGTCCAATGTGGAATAAGCAGATTGATGGGGAAAAAATGGGATCTGAATGTGGCAAAGAATGATTCTGATTGCAGCGAATACAATATGCTTTCAGTTTCAACTACTTAGTTCATGGATGCTTGAATTCTTGATTCGGGGTGCTCTTATCATATCACCCCCAACAGGAAGTAGTTCTTCACATACGTGTCAGTTAATTCTTGTTTTATCTACCTAGATGATGATAGATGTTGCAATATTGTTGTACTGGTGAAGTCAGAATTAGAACGCATGACAGGATAGTGAGGACATTGTGATGTTAGACATGTACCTGAATTGAAGAAGAATCTTATATCCTTGGGCACTTTGCATAAGAATGATTTTATTGCTAAGGCAGATGAGGATAAGAAAACTATTAGGGTTGTTAAAGGTGTGTTGACTGTGATGAAAGAAAAGATGTCTGCAGAGAACATCTATAAACTATTAGAAAGTATAGTTGTAGGTGGAGTTCATTCTGTTAAGTCACATGATGATAGTACAAAGCTATGACATATGCGTCTTGGTCATCTTAATGAGCGATGTATGACTGAATAGCATAAAAAGAATATGTTGCATGCTGTTAAAAGATGCAAGCTGGATTTTTGTAAGTTTTGTGTTCTTGGGAAGCAGACTAAGTCAGTTTCAAAACTCGAAACTACATAACTAAAGAGATTCTTATTTATGTGTATTCTGATGGATGTGGCCCTGCCAAAAAAAGTCAATGGGTGGATCTGTTTATTATGTTACGTTTACTGATGATTTCTCCAGAAAAGTTTGAGTGTATTTCTTGAAAAAGAAATCTGAAGTCTTCAACAAGTTCAAGTTGTGGAGAGCTGAGGTGGAGAACCAAGTAGGGAAAAAGATCAAGTGTTTTGAGGTGTGATAATGGTACAAAGTATACAGATTTAAGGTTTAAGAAATTCTGTGAGGAGAATGGAATTCAGAGGCACTTCATAGTGCGCAAGACACCACAATAGAATGGTGTTGCAGAAAGATTGAACAGGACTTTAACTGAAAGAGCGAGATGCTTGATATTGAATGCAGGACTTCCTAAAAACTTTTTGGCAGAGGCTGTGAATATGGCATGCACGCTATCAATAGATTACCATGAACATCATTGGAAGAAAAATTGCAGAAGATGTATGGACAGGTAATCCGGTTAGTTTTGATCACTTATGGATTTTTATTTGTCCTGCTTATGTGCATGTACCAGGTGATGAGAGATCAAAGCTTGATGAAAAATCCTAGAAGTGTGCCTTTTAGGGATATAAGAAGGGTGTCAAGGGATACAAGTTTTGGGATTCGGAAGCAAAGAAGGTGGTGCTCAGTAGGAATGCAGTCTTTGATGAGCAGCCCATGTTGCAACAGAATGAACAAAATGTGTAGTTGGATTTGGAACAGATCCCTACATCAACAGAGAAAGTTGATAGTTCTACTTCAACACCTGATACCTCAAGTAAATATGATTTGCAGAGCTACAATCTGGTCAGAGACAGAGAAAGACGCACCTTGGTTTTGAAAACCTGGTCTCTTATGCACTTCACATCAGTAGTGAAGATCTAAGTATCGTTCAGGGAGCTATCACTAGCCAGGAGAAAGATAAAGAGATGGCTGCAAAGGTAGAAGAGATGGAGTCTTTGAAAAAAATGATGCATGAGAGCTAGCTCGGCTTCCTAAGGGAAATGAGCAGGATACTACATACAAGTTCAAAGATTGTTTGGCCTTGTTGAATGTTTGTAGCTGCTAGAAGAGCAGGAACCCCAGACCACTTTGAGATGTGAGATACTCAGGATTTTATCTCATAAGGAGCAGGATATTCGCTAAGGTGGAGATTTGTTGGGTATAGCTCATATACTGATAGAGGGCTAATGTCGAAATGAAGCAGGAAGTGACTCTCAGTGGATGGTGATAATAAGGCTAGTAGTTGTGGGCCATGATTAGGTGGGCTTGGGTTGCGGGGCCAAAGGCCCGCGGTATGGTATAAGAATAGGGTTTCTATTATAAATTTCATGTAACTGTAACCTAATATGATACGATATGCTCAATAACAAGCCCGGTCCTGAGTTTCGGTGGGCCTCGAGCGAAATTAAATAATGAACCCTTTTTCTTATATTTTAAATAAGTTTAGTTATAAAATTTATGAAGTATTGAAGATAGCTTAAATGGTTTAGCGTTTCGCCACTTAAAGGAGAGGGTAGGTGTTTGACTCCGTCTGCAATTACAATTTTTTCTACCTACACATTCATTTTTATGGGCCCCCTCCAGAGCCGGCCCTGCTCAATAATATAAAACTGTTCTTCTACTCCCGAGGACATAGGCACACTGTTGAACCTCGTCAAATCCTATATACTGTTTTCTCTCTTGTTAGTTAATTGAAATTTTCAACACATCTCACTAACTATCTCCGTTACTTTTCTCTCTTATTTTCACGCACGTCAAAACATTCCTCACCACCATTTAAAACACTACCGATCACAATTTCATTGTTTAATTTATACTTGTTAAAACTTGTGCATATAAGATTAGCCGTGTGTAAACAAAATCGACAAATTGAATCAATTCAAACTGAACCGAGGTTTGGTTCGATTTTGAATGTTGGTGGTTACCATTTTAATTTTATAAAATCGACGATTAATGGTTTGGTTTTTATTTTTTTCAAATCGAACCGATCCAAATCAAACAAAATTAGAACTTTAAATGAAAATTCTCTTATTTAGTAATTAGATTATCAATAAAGTTCATAAAAAAATTAACCGAACTGAATCGAACTATGTGATTTGATTCGGTTTGGTTTTCAAAAGTAGCGGTTTCGTTTTCAAATTTCTCAAACCGATTATCAATTATTTAGTTTGATTTTTTATTAAAACTGGAACAAAATGAATCGTTGCACCACTAAAATTAGCTAGCTAAACTTGTGGATGTCTGATTAGTGTCAAGCAAATTACATATTTACCCATTTTATATATGCATACATGTGTTTACCAAACAATATTTCTGTACTAATAGCATTTTAAATGTGTAGCATTTTGACTTAAATATTACACTTATATGTATATATGCATGAAATAAAACGTGTATATACCATTATTACATGGATTAAAAATAAATTAATGTTTTATATAGCTTTTGGTGTAATTACATTTGTGATTAGTTAAAATAATCCACAAAATATTATTTAAATACATTAATTAAAAATTCCTTTTACTTTAAGTAGTTTGATTCGTTACTTTATATTACTGTATTAGTTAGTTTTTAGTATATAGGAGCATTTACTTAATTAGCATTTATCGATTATATAATTATTAAAATTTACTTAAAACTTATCAACTAATTGTACATAAATTATGCTGATAATATCAATTTTACTTAGAATATTAGTTGAATTACTATATTAATATATTTCAATTTCATAGTGATAATATTTCAATGGCAGTAAATTAATTCATTAATTTATATAGTTAATTAGTTGAATTCAGTAATAGCATTTACTTAAAATTTCCCACTTAATTATTCAATGTTATATTACAGAAAAATATATAAATTGCTGCAAATAAATCATACTCTAATCATTTATTAATTATTGCATTAATATATTTCAATATTGTCTAAATCATATCATAAGTATTAATTAATAAGAAGAATGCAATTATTAATTCACTTATTAACTTTTAGCTCGTCCCCAAAAATATGATTACTAGGTTCAGATAAATTTGTTGCAATTAATTGAGCTCGATTCCAATGACGTGTACTATGAATTCATTAGTTTATTGCCGTTCTTGGATGTGTGATTACTCAACATTATTCGGATGCGATTACCGAAACATCACGATATTTGTGACAGTGTCGAAGAATTTACTAATTCTGATCTGCGAATGAGGCAGTGTCTCTTGGTCGAATGAGACCATTTATTGAGCGTTGGGTTTATCAACGACTATAATAATTGGCTCGTCCATGGAGAAGCATGTTGTCCAAAAAGTCCGAATTTCTACTTTGGTTCGGGATCGTCTAATATACCATCATATGTATCGACCCAAGAACCTCGTTACTATTCACCCATTTGAAGAACCTAATCCTTTTAGTAATAAAGCACAAAATGCTCCATTGCTACTCTCCACTGCTCCATTGCTTGTTGTCA
>NQLW01000867.1:178996-287455 GCA_002312845.1 Kalanchoe fedtschenkoi
GCATCAATCTTATATAGCTACTTGTACGCACATGCCTTCACATGTTTCGTCTCTTTTCAAGAATTATTAATAAAAATAATGTCGAAGATATGAACAAAAAATGAGCATGCCTTACTAGTTATGTATCTTCATATTGGCTATCCTTCGCCAAATTGGGAATAGGTGAATACCCAAACTATAGTTTCGCTGAGAGGCGGATCTAGAAAAGATATTAAGAGGGGTCAATTAACAAATAGTCATAAAGAATTGATATAAATGTTGTAAATTTTTTATTTTAGCGGGATCATTTTAATTTTTAAAGTTTATAATAAAAATATTCTAACTTCATAACCTAAAACAATACGTATACATAGACAAAAAAAAATTTGAGTAGGGTCAAATGACTCCACTAAAGCATGCATAGATCCGCCACTGGTTTTGCTCCATGTTAGTGGGATATCAGTCGATGGGTCAGGACATAAGCTCATTTTCAGAGTAGCTTGATAGTTTAGACTTTGTACATGTAAAAACATAAGATTTTTCTTACAACTCTATCAAACATAACTTTTTTTTCTTTTTTTTTCAATTTTTTTTGAAACTTTTTCTCTCTGATTTATTATGGCCTTTGCTGAGATTTTTTTTTTTAATAAACCATGTCTTCAAGAGAAGATAGGTCACTCATATAACACATTTTTTCAAAATAAGTTTTAAATCGCATGAACTCAGAGGTAATACTCAAACTAAATCATGCAACGACAAAATCATTAAAGATCACCTCAATTCAAGCATCAACATATTCTACCAAGACTTTTTAAAGCTCTCTAAGATTCCAAACCAAGTTAAATGACTAAACAACAAAATTTCATCAGGATGTGCATGAAGTCAAATCACTTGAATGAAATAACGAACTTCTAGCAAAGCTCATATTTTTTGATGGTTTAGAATTTAGGAGTGGTACCATACATATTCTAAGCACAAGACTTAAAATTTTAATTGATTGAGCATGTGTATTGATCGGAGAAAAATATACCCTTTATATGGTTCCAATTCTTTAAAACGAAGTCATTTTACTTTTAGCTCATTCAATAAAACATAGTCCAAGTCCATTCAATCCAACTCATCCCAAAATGAACAATAAATAATTCAATTAGTTATGTTTTCAAATAAATTAAAAGAATCAAAAATAAAAAGTACCATTATTTTGATTGAAAATTTAAAATAAAAAACTAACTAATTAATTAATAAACACTATAAAAATGTTATTTAATTTAAAAAATTGAAAGAAAAATCACAATTTAAAATTTTATATTTATTCAAATACTTATTTTCATATATGAATAGTACACGAATAGCAATATTCATAAGACTAGCAATGTTTGTTCAATTTAAGAGATATGTTCAAAATTATGACACCTCAATATTCATCACTTGAATAACCATGCTCATCATATTAAGAGATATGTTTACGAGTAGGGGTCCATGTTCATAAGTTGACACCTAGATACCAAAAAAACAGAAAAAATTAAAAATCAAATCAGAAAATATATAATTTAGATTAGAAAAATAAATAAATAATAACAGTAAAATTACACAAATAAATTTTTTTTATATTTATTAAAATAGTAATGTTCATATATAAAATGAATAATTATGTTCATCACATACATAGTTATGTTCATGAGGTTAGAGATATGTTCTAATGGAAATCTATACATGTCATGAGTTAATAGCTAAAATGAGAAAATTTTCAAAAATTATAAAAATATTTATTTAATTAATAAAATTTCAAATAAAAAAAAGCTTTTAATATTTATTAAATAGTTATGTTCATAAAATGAACAATTATGTTTATCATGTGAATATCTATGTTCATGAAATTAGGAGATATGTTCAAGAATTATGCACCTATACTCATGAATTGATATCTAAAATGGAAAAAATGAAAAATAGAAAATTATTTAATTAAAAGCGTAATTGTTTGATGAAAGAGTGCTAAAACGCGACACTAGGGATGCAAGTTTTTTTTTTAAAAAAAAATTAATATGAATCTATAAAAAATTGAAAAGAAGATTTGTTATTGATTGTTGTCGAATTCTGCATTTCGGATAGGACTTCAAGATGAATGACTTATACCACGCATATCAATGTTCAGTGTGTATAGAAAATGTATCATACCATAATTTAATTATATCAATTAACACATTGTAAGATTTAATTAACATGGACAAGCTTTAATTTAATATTTTGTAATTTTCGTAGTATCTATCTGTAACATCTAAAATGAATTAATAATGAAAATAAACAATAATTATAAATGTTTATGTATTGAACTTAGTGTTTAATCCATTTATATCTTTTTGTTAGTAAGTTGGTTCCATACTCAAAACCAATTGGCTATGAGTGGGAGAGTCTAACTATACTTATATGTTATTACTTTGAGCTTGGATCGGTTTATCCACGGGTGTGGCTAAAATCCGCTCTAATATCATGTTAGTAAGTTGGTTCCACACTCAAAACCAATTGACTATGAGTGAGAGAGTCCAACTATACTTATATGTTATTATTTTGAGTTCAATGGACGATGTGAGATATAATCCCTTTATATGCACCAACACTTTCACTATTCACCAATTGATACATTTAAAATTTGACTAACACATGTTAAATTTAATATTTATATCTAATGAAATCACTTTTTCATTTATGTGGATAAAGCATAAGATTATTTGACGTGTCATATATTTAAAAAAATCTTTAGTATGTTGATAAACTCAACACATAGAATTTTCCATATGTTGCTAATTTTATTTGAGATAAGAAGAGGCCACCTTTTCTTTTGTTTGAGAAAATATTTAATACAATCGGATTGGAATTTAATTCTTCACACTTATTTCCAAAATGAGTTTGACTTGGGCATCGTGTGATATGGTGGTCGTAACATTATATAACACTTATTTGCACATATTACATCGATAGCAATGGAAATCATGAGAAAGAATTGGCTAAAACTGGCTGTGGTTTTGCTAGTGTTGGGAATTATAATAGATGCATCTGCGGGGCAAAGTGCATATTGTGTCCGAAATTGTCAGATGGGCTGCTTTCGCTTCCCAGGAGTGTTAGACCCAGGTTGCTACCAACAATGTTTGAAGTATTGTTCAGCACTTGTTCATGGTGGTGGTATTAAGGATTTATCTACTGATGAGGCTGGAGGCTTCGATGAACCTCATTCCTCCATCCACAACTAAAAATGCTCATTGTGTGATCTACTATAATAAAATATTCTTGTATTTTATTCCATATTGATATAATGTTTATATCCTTTCTTATTTTTTGACACCAAAATTATAATTTAACCGCTATTGGATCTTGTACCGCGTAACAATTTGCTGTTAATTTCTAAATAATACCAATTCAGAATATAAATATACATTTAAGTAAAAATCTTTTAAATGTTGATAAACCCAAAAAAAAGCATAGAATTTCCCAAATTTTACTAATTTGATTTAGATAGAGATGAGTAGAGATCACTTTTTTTCTTTTCGAGAAATCTATTGAATTTTTTTATACAACCGTATTGAAATTGGATTCATCGCACCTATTTATAAATTTCGAGGGCCATAATTATCACATCATAAGTCTGATTTCAATGATTCAAATGACCATAAAAAGGAAGATAAATTTCTACAAATTTGAAATAGGATTCAAAATCTAATTCTTGACGAATTTCTATCAGGAGAGCTTACAAGTTTGATGTGCAGATTTGTTTCGTAATTCGACTCAAATTCGAATGTCTTGGGTTTACATTAACCATAAGTCCGAATCCTAATCACATTCCATGAAGATACATATAAGAGATACTAAGGAACTCATACCTATCATTTTTTCTAAGTTTAGAATATCAATTAGCTACTTAAAGATGCCTTGGCTTTCTCTTTCAAGTGTACTGGGTGCCCGTGATCAATTTGTAGCATTCGAGATTTGATACCACAAGTATAGAGTAGCAAGGGAGCATGTCCTCGAAAGAGCGGCATAGCCAAATTGTAAGGATTATTTCTGATACCTTGATTTTGTGCTTTTTCAAGGCCATTTCTGGCCATTATCTTTTGTTGTTTGGATGATATAACTTATAATGTAGTACTAGAACCATGTGTGCAGATCAAATTCTAATCCAACTATTTGACAAAAAAATGACTACATAAGAGAGACGTATATTAGTTGCAACAAATGATGGATCTATCCAAAACAAGTATCTTGACCATGTTTGGACCATTATCAGAGAGATGGTAGAAAACTCTCGCTTGTTCAAGTGAACTCATGGGGTGGACAAGGTCGCTACCTTAGATACAACACTACCACCAAAAGCATCAGAATCATCCTCAAAAACAGTAAAGCTAAAAGCCCTTATGCAAGAGTTGATGAAGGCAATGAAGGCCGTAATAGTGCAAGAGTGTGAGCTATGCATGTCTATTAAGTTCACCACAAGGAGAGAGCATTGTTTGGTGAAAATTGATTCACTGAACCGATATAGTTTAACTGAATTAATTCAGTTCAATTAATTCGGCCAAAATAAAAAAATATAGTTAATTTGGTGCGGTTAATGGAAGAAATTTTTTTAAGTTCAGTTAACCGAAAGAACCAAAAAAATAAATTTAATAAATAAAAATTTAAATTTTTTTATATAAATATATTGACTTTATAAAAGATATTTATTTTGTTTGGATAATTTTTTTATTAGATATTTAACTAAAAAATAACTAAATTATCGATTAACCGTACAATTTGGTTTAGTTATCGATCGAGAGTTTTATAATTTGGCTAATTTGTTTTGATTAATCGAACATCAACTCAGT
The DNA here is from genome assembly GCA_002312845.1 of Kalanchoe fedtschenkoi. Taxonomy (NCBI): domain Eukaryota; kingdom Viridiplantae; phylum Streptophyta; class Magnoliopsida; order Saxifragales; family Crassulaceae; genus Kalanchoe; species Kalanchoe fedtschenkoi. Next base: position 183,826 of record NQLW01000867.1, read on the forward strand.
TTGGTTAACTCACCGATGCTCACCCCTACACACCTCCACCATTATTGATTGGCGAAAGTTCATTTTGCTAGAAATATTTTGAAACATAACAAGATATTGAGCCAAATTCTAATGGCAGGGTCATAGTTTTACATGTTGACTTTGACGGATGAAACATCAAAAATAATCATTGATTTCAATTCTGCCGGAAATGATCAAAATGTTTTTAAAATCTTTAGTTATCGAGTATTTTCAGATGTCCCTTTTTCTTAATTTGATTTTTTTTGTTAAGATTTTTATTTGCAAAGGTATTGTCAAGTTATAAGTGTGAAATGATTTCAATCATTCAAAGATTTGCAAAATAAAAAAATAGTAATTTAAAATTTCAAAATGGGGGAAGAAAACTTCCCCAAATAAATGAAAAAAAAGGTAAGAAAAGTTCTCTAAAACGAAGCACCGAGTGCTAGGAAAAAAAGTTTTGGAAAATGTTTTAAGTAATTGAGACCAAAGACCAAAATCTTCTTTCACATTTTTCTTGAAAAGCATTTTTATATTCACTTGGGATCTTAACTTTAAACTTTTTAAAAAAAAAAGATTTTGGGGAGGACCCTTGTGTGCCCGAGAAAGTGCTTTGATACTAAACAATTTGCTATTTATAAAACTCCATTTCAAGCTCCTCTTTTGTACGGACTTAGCGTTGATCTTAAGACTTCAAAATGAGTTTTGAGACATAAGTCCATGTACCAGCCCTTGCTAGTGATGAAACCAAACTATTCGGTCAGTTTTTTTACTTAACTCGTCAAATTTTGGACCGTTCTTGAGATTTTTTTTTTGGACAAATTGAGTATATATATTCCAAAAAGAGGAAACCATTTACAAGCATTTAGTTCACACTACACATCACCTAAATCCCTAGAACACAAAGTTCTAAGACAAAAGCTCAACCTAGACTACTAATTTTAACAATATGAATAATAGGACAAGCATTGGGACAAACAACCATAAGGTGGCCTATGACTGACATACATCACAAAACAGTTTGAACCTGCTCTACTCTGGGAAAACAGAAGATGAGGAAATCCTGGTGGATGTTCCCCTTTGTACTGCAGCCTATCTATAGACAACTTCCTTCTGAATTGAAGTTCTCATGAACCAGAAATAGTCCTCTGTATCCCTCCTCCTATTGTAAGTTGGTTTAGGGAAAACCTTATTGTCTACTGCCCTATTTTTTTACAGAACAAGGGATTATAACGTTCTTGAGAGTTCTTTAATGATTTTAGCTAGTTTATATATTTCAGGCTGATTTTAGGTCTTAATGCGAAAATGTGCTAAAAAGATAGTTTTAGAGAGACATTGGGGTAGAAGAGAAAATCAAACAGAAGATGAAAGTCAGTCGAGTGCCAGAGCCACACAAAGAGGATAACTGCCGCACGCGTGGTGACACAGCAAAGGACTAACACATGTCACATTGAGTAAGGAAGAGAAAAGCTTATGTGAGTAATCGCTGTGCGCGGGGTACTTTAATGACATGTGCGCTCGATAAAGTATTGTTTCTAAATTTGAACAACAAAATTCTTCTAACGTTCAAGGGGCGTAACTTTCATACTAATTGTATGATTTGTGCAATTCAGACAGCTAAGAAAAATTCAAAAGATTATCTATAATTTTTTTTAAGGAGTTAGAACCTCAATCTCAACGAATTTTTGCCATAAGAGCAGATTTCTAATTATAATTTCTAAAAGCTGATAAGTTCGAATTCAATTAGAATTCTCTGAAAATACTCATAGAACATCTGCACAAATTTGTTTCTTAAATTCTAAGCTACTTCATGCCAATACAAAGAGAGTTTCAAGTCAGATTCGAAGGTGTGCCTTAGAAAGGGGTGTATGCATTCAACCAGCCTTAGTGTGTCAATCTTTGATGCAACAATCTTCATAGGAGCAGTGGAAGACAGCAGAGGAGCTCTTCCTAGAGTAGTACAGAGTCAATTTTTGTTCCTACTTATTTTATTATGTTTATCTCTATGGCCCTTTGTGGCTAATTCCCTTGTGTAGTAGTTCAGGTGTTGTGGCTTTGAGTCATTGTTGTGAGATATTTGAGCTTTATAAATCCTAGTTATGAATGTTTATTGTGCTTAATTTGAATGATCGCATTGTTGTATGACTATTTCAATGAATGAGTTTCTTTGTTGCATGAGTTCTTACCCCTGATTTAATTATGAGGCATTGGGCATTTATCAATTAAAAGAGTAGCAAATAATATAATAATACTCTAGGTTTATGATAGGGGATAATTTATCCTATTTTAAGTACTTATACTTAGTATATTTGAGTCATTTCCGCGAGACTATGGCTGATTTATAACTGATTTTGTCTTTTTTAGGTTAAATATGAAGAATACTAGCTTCAGAAGAAGAAAGAGACGAAAACAGTGCAAATTGGACTAAAATCGGACAAAAAGCCAATCTCAAGGGTCAACTTGTCAAACGAAGGAACTTCAGGGATAAATCTACAAATATGAAGAATATTGACTCGACTCAGGTCGAGCTTCACAATAATAAGCTTGATCCAGATTGTGTTTTATGTCGGCGCTCAGTTCAGATCGTGCGTCTTCTGTTAGAGCTCGATCCAGGTCGTGCTTAATGACGGTGCTCGACTCAGGTTGTGCACCCTGTGTTGAAAACTAGAACCGGGTCATGCCAATGCGTGGCAGGCCGAGAGAAGATATACATCATCTATAAATAAAAGCTTTAGGGCTCATTCTTCACATCTTCGCACACATAGGAGCCCGAAGATTCTTCCATTTACAGTTGGAGCATCACGAGACTAAGCCTTCTTCTACCTCCTTAGTCTTACTTTCATTATAATTATGATTGTGTTACTATGACGGGTAGTGAGTAGTCTCCTTATTCTAGGATCCTACGGATCCTAAATTGTTGTGAACTCAGATTCATGTTGTTTAATTAAAAATATTTTCATCCATAATTGTTCTTACTCTTTGAATATACTACGTATGACTGGTGTAAAATTTATTGACGAATTTATCTTGCATCCATTATTCTAGGGACGCTTAGGAACATGTTTATTCAGAGTTTAAATATACATGCTATAGGAACTTAGTTTAGGATATAATCTATTATCCTCTAGGCTAGAATATTTCATCCCACGAAGACCAGAATTGGGTTGGTTTTGATATTTTACTTAGTTGTAAGTCAATGAATCTAGTCAATGAATCTATTATCCTGCTGTATGTTTAGGAAATATTAGTGTATCACCCTTTGACTAGTATTTGTGAGCTACGAAGACTAGAATTGGAAAACAACACAATACGAAATCAATTATAGTTAATAATTTACTGCATAGGAACACCCAGAAGTTAGACTTGCATGTGAATTATTGAGTGATATGCCGTATTATGTAAATTGAATGATACATTGTGGATGATTATTTAAGCTTCAAGAATATCATGAGAGTTTGCATGCAACTTAGGTGATTAGAAATCCTAAGATGTTTCCATAATTTGCACACATCTTCTCCTTCATACTGCTTTTGTTTTGCGTAGTTCCTAATTTAATTTAAAACCATTCTTCTAGGATTGAATACTCATTAACTAGGATAGTAGTGCCTCTAACAAGCCTTACTTGCTCCTCTGGATTCGACTCGGACTTTTCGAATTTATTTGACTGCAATTGATCCCTGAAACATAAGATCGATAGATATATAGGATCAAAAATACACCTGTCATATTGGCGCCATTGTCGGAGATCGAACCGGATCACGCGCTTGACAGGCGGGAATACTTACCACTATACTATAATGATAATTGCAATGTATCTTGTGATATAGAGTGTCTGAACCGATGCGAACAACATTATAGTTCACTAAGCAGTGAGATAAGCATATCAAAACCCAAGTCCGGATGGTTGAGACATAAGTCGCACAATAGGCCAAAACTGCACTTAGACCGTTAGAGACCTTACCTTTGAAACCACATATTCGGCCGTAAGAGCATTGCAAGGCAATATTTGAGAAGCAGGATTTTGATTCCTTTTATGACATGAGTATAATGCCTGAAGCAGCTGATGAAGACTTCCCCTGTAATTCAGCCACACTCCGTAGTGGGAAGAAAGTTGGTAAGAAAACAGCAACACCAGAGACCATTAAGAAAGATAATAACAAAACACTAGAAGAACAGGTGGAGAAATCCGAGGAGAAATCTGAACAAGATAAATATGTAGCTCCTCCAGCGTATGTCTAAAAAGTACCGTATCCTCAGCGCCTGCATAAATTCAAAGAAGACAAAGAATTCAATAAATTTGTGGAGGTAATTCGTACATTATATATTACTATGCCTTTTACTAACACTCTCACTCAGGTACCCTCCTATGCCAAATTCTTGAAGGATGTGATTACAGGAAAAAGAATCATTCTTGATCTAAATATACCTGGCCGGTGCAACACATTAATGGAGGTTGAGATGTTACCCAAGTGTGAAGATCTTGGTAGTTTCACCATACCATGTATGATTGAAGCTCTCAAATTTGATCATTGTCTCGCTGATCTCAGAGCCAGCATGAGTATCATGCCATACTTAATCTACACTCAACTATGCCTAAAGCCGCTGGAAGCCACACAAAAGACTTTAGAGCTTGCCGACAACTCAATTTGGGTACCAAAAGGAAAGATCAGTAATGTTCCAATTATGATTAATGGATATTGTCTTTCTTGTGATTTTGCACTAATGGACATGGGACCTGATAGTGGGACAACGCTAATATTCGGACGTCCATTCTTAGCTACTACTGGCATTAAAGTTGAAGTGCGAATTGGGAAGATGACACTAAATTTTTATGTAAGAACTTTTGATTTGTCATTATAGAATGCCATTACCCCACATCCTGTCAAGGAAAATTATATTGGTAAAATTGCAGGATGGTTCACGATAAAGAAGTCGGCAAACTCTACTTCAAAAGCTGTAAAAAGTAACAAAGGCCGGAAAGCTAAGGAGAAGAAACTTGATGCTGAATCTGAAAAAGAGCCTTACCGCCCTCCATGGAAACAGAGAGAAGAAGAATATAAGGATATGGAGAAAGCACTAGATACGGACCATGACCCTACCAAAAGAAATTTGAGTTTTCAATCAAGTTTGATAACATCTAACAAAAATTTACATTCATGTCCAGGGATTAGCCGTGCAAAAGAGGATTTTTTTAACAAAATTTATCCTATTGACCGAATGGGTCCGAACATACTAACAGAAGATATACTGAAGCCTTTGAATAAGGAAAAGAAACAACAACGCAAACATAATTCTGATACCAAACAGACACGGAAAAGAGAGCTCAAAGGTCCAGATATATCATCAAAAGTTGTTGGAAGCCAGGATCAACTAAATGATGAAATATTATGTCCTAATGGCTGTCCACCAGTACACCCTAAGAGCATGAAGAAGATGACGCCTACTGGGAAGGGATCTTCGCAAAGGACTTCTCAGTAGTGATTCTGAACTTACTATGTCTCGCCAAAACGTTAAACTAGGCTTTTTAAGAAAGTAACCCGCTGTGTAAGTTTTCTTTTTCTTTTTTTACTTTTTAGGATAAAATTCATGGCTTGGGGACCCTTATTCGCTCAATGAATTATTGAGTGAATTTAGTGTGGAGCAGTTAATGGTTCCAATATTTAGTGTATCAAAAATAAGAAGGCACTTAAGCTCATTGGCTCTGAAAATTCATGAAAACTCAACCTAGATCGAGCCCAGGGAAGGAAACTCGATCCTGATCGAGCGCCACCAGATTACTCGAACTGGGTCGAGCAGCCGGAATCAACCTAGATCGTGCACCGACCATAAACTCGATCCAGGTCGAGCTTTATGAAAACAACCACTCAATCCAGATCGAGCATCGCCAAGAAACTTGACCTGTTTTGAGCAGCCGGACTCGACCTAAGTCGCGCACATCTATCAGCCATCACGTAAAGCCCTCAAGACATGACTCGACCTAGATCGAGCAGTTCTACTTGCTCTCTCTCTAAAAAAATCATGCGATTCCTTACTTAAAAAGCTGCAGATCGCCACCGCCACTGCAACATAGTCGTCGGATCCCCTCCACCTTCAGCCGCCTAAAACTCCGCCGCATCTCCAGATCTGCTCCACCACTTCTGTTGCAACTATCACAGATGGCAAGAGCTTTGGCTGGACGTAGATCTGTTCCTGAATAGATTGAATGGGGTTCGAACAGGCAAAGATTCAAAAGACAACTCTCTCTTCCAAAAGGCTAAATGTTACCTGAATAGTCCATCCAGCAACTTGTGAAACCTTTGGGATATATGATGAGGTAGTTAAAAAATTGCGATGTCTGGGTTTGCATGTGCTGTTGGATGATGATTTGAGACAATATGATGTGTGGGTGAAGGAATTTTTGAGTTCTTTTACCATCAGAAATTTAGATGAATCAGATCTGGATGTTTGGGTATTTAGACTCGGAGGCACTGACTGTCTGGTGACCAGGGAGCAGGTTAATGAGATTTGAGATTCCCTACTCAAAGATATAGGGTTGCACCTATAATGGAGGAATATATGCCTTTTTATAAGGAAATTGTATGAGATTACATTTATAGCCCTCGAGACTTTAAGGCATCTGGGATTAGACCAGCTTTGTGGAGATACCTACATAGAGTAATAGCAAACTCAATTAATGGTAGATGGGAAATTGTCGTTTTATCATTAGATGACATGACTGCATTGTATGCCCCACATGTTGAGCGACTCTTGGACTGGTGCACTATCCTATCTTCCCGGTTTCACCATTGGTCCAATGGATCTTTTCGAGGACTGTCTAGTGGATTATTTATCAGCAAGTTGGCCCAACATTATGATATAGATTTATCAAACCATACTCATGTTTATGACATATATGTCGATATGCCTTTCCTACGGACTTGTCAGATGATTTGTCGCTTAGGAGATACTTATGAGATGAGGTACGTTGAGCCGGGGTCTAGGAGGCAGAGGAGACAGGTTGAATCTGAGAGTGATGAGGACCACGTACCAGATCCAGATTCTCATGCAGTGCAGCCTATGCAGGAGCAGCCTGACCCACCACAGCAGGCCCCATATGGAGCTGCATGTTGGGAGCAGCGCTTCACATCTTTGGAGACTATGGTGAGGGGCATTTAGATGTGTCAGGATGAGCAGCATCAAATGCTGAGTGAGATACTACAGTTGGAGAGGCTGAGGGCGCAACCGTTTGGTTATTCCCAGCAGCCATATTTTGGCGCATCTACCAGCCAGCATCCACAGGGTCAGCCTAAAGCCACCCAACAACATCATCCCCAACCCCTACCTGATCTTGGTAGTTTTAGTGGGGGTAGTAGCTTTATTAATAACTTGTTAACTGTGATGATTGTTGTGGATCTACTTTGTCAAGATTGTCATGTATCTTGTGATTAGTGTGATTGCTTTTGAGACATTTATGTTTTCTGGCATTATTATTTTGTCTCATAATTTTGTGTGATCTGTGCCTTAGTCAATGCTTTGGAATTATAGTTCGTATTGAACCCGGCATAATTTGGAGACAAAGCTGAATGAGGAAGTATTTCTTTCTTACTCTTTGTATTTTGTTTCTCATTGCACTGGTTACGCACACATATCTCATGCCATGACATGAATTGCAGGCATTAGCATATATCCATGTTTCTTCATACATTTATGCTTAGGGACTAAGCATCGTTCAGTGAAGGAGGGAGATCATGAATTTATGCATATACATGCATTCATAAAACCAAATCTTTACATAGATTATTTGATTTTTGTTTTGCTTTATTCTGATGATTTTACGCTTAGAATTTTGATGAGTTCTAGGGAAAAGCATAAAGTTTGAATTCTTACAAATTTAGTTTCCTTTCCAATTGTCTTCTTAGCTATTCTATTTCATGTTTTGAATGTGAATTATTACAAAGATTTTTTTAGTTTTTCAAATCCAGTGGGCACCGGTCTTAAAGTTTTTCAAAACTAATTTTCAAAAGACTTATTTTCGGTGACCTGATTTCTTGCTGTATATATCAATGAAAAAAAAAGGATTTCTATGAAATTTTTTTATGTAATGTCAAGTCTTAAGTGTGGAGTGATTACATCACTCCAAACAAAAAAAAATCTCTCTCAAAAAAAAAGCCAAAGGCTTAGAGAGAAAACTGAAAAAAAAAAAGAAAAAAGAGAAGGCGAAAGTTTTGGAGAAAAAAAACTGAATGGCCAAACACCAATGCTAGAATCCACATGAAGACTTGACTGTGTTATTTGTAAAGATCCTATTTTTACACATCGTGCACTTTTATTGGCTATGCTCCCTTGAGATTAGAGAGTGACCTTTGTGCTTGCACGAAATCATCATGATTTGTTTTTTGGTTTTACTTTTGATAAAATTCCTTTGTCGAGCTCCTCTTTTCTTACGGAACTAGACTTAATCTTGGAACTTGGAAATGAGGTTTGAGCCATAAGCCTGTGGACTAGCCCTTTACTAGCATGGGCGGTTGGTGGGAATGTTTTGTGTGAGTGGATGAATGACTAGAATCTTCGATGTCTGATTTATGTTCTTGATTGAAATTTGGTTGGTCATTGAGATTGTTATATTGAAATCTTTATGAGTATGAATTATGATGGCTTGTCTCACAATGCGAAGTGCTTGACATTAGTGACTTGTTCTTAATTTCTTAGTTATAATTTTATTGTGATATTGCATTTTTATTTGAATATTCATTCTAGAGATTTAATTTTTGGAAAAAATTTGGATTTGTGGGTTATCCGATCTATGAAAACCCTCATGAGACTATAACTCGCCCACTAGGGGCACCTAGGAGTTTAAAGGCTTGATGCATATGTTAAATGCATCCTTGATTCCTACGAAAGTGAGTCAGGATTTTTTTATTTTATTTTTAAGAGTAGTTTTAATTTAGCCAACAATGAAGAACGAGTTTTCAATGAATGGAGACGAACTCAAATATTTTTCATTGCATATCATTCCATTCATTACACCCTTATACCAGCATATTATATTGTTCGGGATGAACAAATTCTAAGTGTGAAGTATTTTGATAGGGAAATAATTTATCCTATTTTAAGTGCTTATACTTAGTATGTTTAAGTAGTTTCCGAGTAACTATGATTTATAGCTAATTTTGTCTCTTTTAGGTTAAATAGGAAGAATACAGGCTTCAGAAGAGGAAAAAGATGAAAATAGTGCAAATTTGACTAAAATCGGACAAAAAGCCAATCTCAAGGGTCAAGTTGTCAAACGAAGGAACTTCAAGGACAAATTTACAAATATGAAGAAAATTGACTCGACCCAAGTCAAGCTTCACAACAATAAGCTCCATCCAGATCGTGTTCTATTTCGGCGCTCGATCCAGATCATGTGTTTTTTGTAAGAGCTCGATCCAAGTCGTGCTTAACTCAGGTTGTGCACTTTGTGTTGAAAACTAAAACCGGGTCGTGTCGATGTGTGGCAGGCCGAGAGAAGGCATACATCAGCTATAAATATAAAGTCTAGTGCTCATTCTTCACATCTTCGCATACAAAGGAGCCCGGAGATTCTGCCGTTCAGAGTTGGAGCATCACGAGACTAAACCTTATTCTACCTCCTTAGTTTTACTTTCATTATAATTATAATTGTATTTCTATGATGGGTAGTGAGTAGTCTCCTTATTCTAGGATCCTACGGATCCTAAGTTGTTGTGAACTCAGATTCATGTTGTTCAATTAAAAATATTTTCATCCATAATTGTTCTTGCTCTTTGAATATACTACGTATGATTGGTGTAGTATTTATTGACGAATTTATCTTGCATCCATTATTCTAGGGACACTTAGGAACATTTTTATTCAGAGTTTAAATATACATGCTATAAGAACTTAGTTTAGGATATAATCTATTACCCTCTAGGCTAGGACATTCCATCCCACGAAGACCAAAATGAGGTTGGTTTGGATATTTTACTTAGTTGTAGTCAATGACCCTAGTCAACAGAAGATTGGAATCGGGAGTTGGCCTAGAAATATTGAGTAGTTTATTTATCCTGCTGCATGTTTAGGAAATATTAGTGTATCACCCTTTGACTAGTATTTACGAAGACCAGAATCGGGAAACAACACAATACGAAATCAATTGTAGTCAATAATTTACTGCGTAGGAACACCCAAAAGTCATACTTGCTTGTGAATTATTGAGTGATGTGTCGTATTATTGAAATTGCATGATACGTTGTGGATGATTATTTATGCTTCAAGAATAACATGAGAATTTGCTTACAACTTAGGTGAAATAGAAATCCTAGGATGTTTCCATAATTTGAACACACCTTCCCCTTCATAACTGCATTTGTTTTGCGTAGTTCTTAATTTAATTCAAAACCATTCATCTGGGATTAAATACTTATTAACTAAGATATTAGTGCTTCTGACAAGCCTTACTTGCTCGTCTGGGTTCGACTCGGACTTTTCGAATTTATTTGACTGCAACTGATCCCTGAAACATAACATTGACAGATATATAGGGTCAAAATACGCTTGTCAGTTTGCATGATCTAAATAACTAAGATTGAATTCACTACCATAGTACCTCAACTGCGCATTTTTTTCGCTAGGCTTACAACCTAAGCGAAGCATGTTAGACATATGTGATTCATATCGTTGGCAAAAGGGTATGATGTATGTAAAGTAGGAGTAGTTGTAGTGACATGATTATGGATGATAAGTGCATATATGTATCTGAATTCAATTTATAAATATAATTTCATCATTAGCATCATTGATCACACAACTCAATTTATCTGAACAACATGTTTATCCTACTGATCTTTTTACTTCTTGTGCAAGTTGAGTAACTTTCATTACTTCCTTAAAATCTAAAAACTCTTAATTTTTAGTATTTTCTTTGTCAATTATCAAATTACTAATGTGTCAGAAACTTAGTCCCTATGGCTCGATCAAATACTTACTATTAAGTGTGGTGATCCACCAACTCCCTAATTTTGAGGGACATCGGGAGAGGATGTCCAGCGCCATCTTTGAGAATTCAACTTGGTTTGCACCATGATGAAACTAGTAGGGGCTGACCTAAATAGATACAAGTTATTTGCATTCCCTTTCTCCTTACTAGACGATGCTAAAGAAAAACTTCAGTATTCACCAGTAGACATAATCACTACTTGGAGCCAGATGTAAGATGTGTTTCTGACCAAATATATTCCTGCAGCCAAAGCATCTTAGATATGCAAGGAGATATGTGGAATAAAACAATAGCTAGATGAGATAACCTATGACTATGAGTGTTTCTAAAGACTGGTCACTAATTGCTAAATTCATGAATTTTTGGATCAGAACTTGATACTATTCTACATCGAGGGTACGCAAGCACAAGAGAAGAAGATATTGAATTCAGCTACTGGTGGAAGCATAAAAAAAAGTATCCTTATGAGGTATGAACGATTATCAAGGAGATGGACATAATGAAGTAGGAACTGATACTGGAAGCCCAAGAGTCATCAAATGCAGAATCGCAGCCAATCCCTCCACTGTCGCGCACCATCTTGTGCACCTATAGGTTCTTTGCCAAGCTCACGAGATGAAAAATTACTGAAGAATCATATAGCCCACATATAGAAGACGCCCACACAACCATATTTCCAGTGCGCCGCTCACAGTCAGGCTCTTTGAGTGTTCCGGCAGTGAAGGCACATATTACTTCTGACCTTGAAACATCTAAAATTCAAACTAATTTTGTGCTAGCCTTTCCACCTCAGGTGCAAACCCCAAGCAAATTGAAGATAGAAGTTAAAGTCGAACTAAATGCTGAGTGATCATCCATATCCGCATATATCATACACCTAAATGAAAAGACCTAGGTAGGTTCTCTATACCATGCATAATAGGTACAACACTTTTGAATGTGTGTGTGCCAGTTTAGGAGCTGATATAAATGTCATGCGAATTAGTATCTACGTTGCCCTGAATCCTAGATTCTTGCAAAACACCAAGGAAATGATAACATTAGCTAAATGTTTCGATATACAACCACTATGATTTATTGAAAATATTCTAGTACAGAAATGAATTTTGATTTTCCCTTTAGATTTCAATGTGATTAATATGATAGAAGAAAATCCCTAAAGCATAAGCCCATCATTCTTGGCTTCCCATTTATGGCAACAATTAAAATAAAGATTAATGTGGCCGACGTAATAATTTCAATGCAATTCAGTGTTAAGATGGCACACATGAGCATCTTTGACTTGTTTAAATAGCAAGCATTCGCTATCTATATGGGGGGATAGCATTGGAGAGGTGGAGCAGGAGGAGCTAGAGGAGATGAGGTCTGAGCCACCAGACCTAATATTTGTATTATCACGTAAGAGTAAATATAACATCCTTCAACATGATAAAGTTGACTCATTCCCATGCTTTGTGATGGCTGAAAACATTAAAGACAAAAAAATCTCATGAAGCTGCAATTAAAGCTAAAGATAACCGGAATGGTAATTACATCACCAAACATGAGAAGCCACCTAACAAAAGAGTACTGCTACAAATAAAGCTTGTTATTTGAAAGCCATCAAATCTGAATGATAAGATGGAAATTCCTTAAGGGGTCAAAAAAAGATCTAAGGAGAAGCTTCACAAAATCAAGGATGCAGAAACGTGCAATACATATCAAATTTCAACTTTCATAAGCATAAGGGCATTCGAAAGCAGATAACCTCAGCGTTTGCGGACATCAAGAAAGGCATACCACCATCACCAGCGTGAGAGGTATCGTCAAGCTTACGATGTTAATCAATGGTGCTTGTCGAGAGACATTTTGAATTTTAATTTCATTAGTTCATTTTTATTTTTTAGATGATTAAAATTCTATTTTATTAGTTAGACTATCCAAGACTAACAATGTCAAGTTCAAGTGTGGGGTTGTTCAGAAAAACTTGGTGCATGAGCAAATGCCAAGTGCAAGGGATAAACTTGCAAGCATGACATAGAGGGTTCAGCGCGCGGTTAACACAGCTACGCCGAGTGGAAACCAATCAAGTGCATGATCAGCTTGTTCGGCTAAGTTTAGTAGTCGCATGAAGTACACCTTTTAAAGAAAATTTAGATCTCCAAAGCTCCCCGCAATCTCAGAGGCGTCTGAGCACTCAAAGGCTCTTCCCACACGCTCGACTAACTAAATCATAACCAACACACCTGCACCATTACTTGCCATCGTCTGCACAGCCACACACAGCCACCACACCTACCAGATCAAGTTGTCTAGACGTAGCAACTCAAACTCATGAAACCTTAAATCACGAGTTCGTCGCGCGCAAAGGACCGCACACTATTAGATCATCCACATGCGCGCCCAATACTTTGATAGAATTACATTTTTCATAGGCTCGATCAATGGCATTGAAGGAGCATTAAGTGTAGGAGCACAACCAAAACCTCCGTAGCAAACGTATGAAGCCGAGCCTTTTTGTTGAGAGACAATTCTTGCATAAGATAAGGTTATTTGAATTATTTCAGAGTCTCGCTCAAGATATGGGATGACCGCGTATGCTCAACCTCAACTATCAACACTAACATGGAAGCTAAAATAGAGTTCTTGGCGACAATTGATTACAGGATAAACTAAGAGGTGCCTTTAATTTGGTTCAAGGTTGAAAGTATGGATTTCAAAATTCCCATGGACTCGGTTAAACAAATTTTTTGTTGTGACTTAGTGGACGTAATTCAGATGTAGGATTTGGACATTATTGAAATGTCAAGATTCTAGAGGGCACTGATTCCATGATGATTTTTAGGCTGAGTGAGACTCCTGTGATCTCTCTGAGGGACCCTGCCCTGTTCTACTTCCATAAGATGCTAGGAGGCACTATAGTTGCAGGGAATAAAGGTAGGGTTAAAATCCAATACGCTGAGCTTTTTATTTTGATGTGCTGCATGCAGGGGAGAGTTAAATACTTTGTATATTATATGTGCCAGCACATTAAGTCTATCCGGACGAAGTCCAATCCCATTATATGTGGAGAGGTGATCACACATTTACTGCAGAGGGTGGCAGCTACACATCCTATCCCTAAAGAGAGTCGTTAGATGGTTCGGCCAACTTTTCTGAATAGGAGCTTAATTTTTAGGATGTAAGACATCCGGATATCCCGAGGAGGTTAAATAGCACGGTGCTACTACAAGAGAGCTATACTACATCAAGTACTTCTCTAGCAACCTCCAGTAATATAAAAGCCGCATCAAAACCCCCATTATGAGAATGGATCACCGTCATTTGCACCCTTACGCCATCTATTAGACCACCACCAGCCACCGCTGCAGACCAACCAACTTGCATGGTGGGAAATTACAAGAAGAACTCACTGGCCAGACATGACGCATAGCTGAGGGAGATAGTGACTATGATGAGGACTCTCACAAAAGAGCAGAGGTGAAAGCAAGAGCTTTTGAGGCAGCTGATGAGAGCCAGAGGAGATTTGCCAAATGATACAGATGATATGCCATCCCAAGACTAAGAGAACACTACTCATGATCATATGACCTGTCTTCTATCAACTCACTTGAAACTTGTATTGTTTATTCTTGTTAGACTATTTATGTTTTGTTTATATTATTTTGAGTAACCTCTAACATTAACTTTATCTAGTCTTCAACATTATAAAAAAGTCATGTTGTGCTACATGACTATTATAAAAATATGGAGTTACAGGAGGAAGCCGCGCGTAAGTCAGGTAACTACCACACGCACGGATAGATTAGTTAGATTGCGAGACTTCAATAGAAGATCGTGCGTAAGAAAGAAATAACCGCGCCTGCAACCTGGTCAAGCCGCCCGGTGAAGGAGCTCAGTTTGACCAAGCAGACTTCCAGATTCTTTCTTCCCTATTTTGTTCCTCATTATTTTAAGAGATAAAACCCAAAAGGAGCCCTGATTTACCGCCACTTATCTAATTGCGGTCAGAATTACCACGATTTCTAAAAAAGATGTAATGAAAAAAATTAGACTGATTTTTTAAAATAAAAGTTACCATTACATGTGTAAACTAATATTATTATAAAAATTAGATTTGTGTGCGAAAATTACATCGTTTATTTATCAAAATAAATTATATCGTTTTGCGCACATAAAGAAAACGATATCTTTTGATAACCAATGCTAACATAGGAGTGTCAACAAAAAAAGATTGTACAATGTTATGTCCGGAAATAGCATAGGAGTGTATAATTATGGCATTGACTTGGTCTATGTCCTATTCCTTAGAGTGCTAAAAAGGCTAATGATAGTTGGAAAGTAGCCCTATAGACATGGGCACATTCTAATGAATCGGTGCATGCAGAAATAGGAATCAAGGATTATAAGGAAAGAGAGATGGAGCTCGGAGAGCATACGCAGGAAAAGGAGGGCATCACTTGACAAAGAACCTTCATCTCTATATGAAAGCCCACACGGAATAGCACCTATCGGAAAGAGATCCTCGCACAAGAAGTTCCAATAGTAGTCTGACGCTAAGAATATGACTGATGAAGACGTTAAACTACACCTTTACGAAAAGTAACTTGAACTTATAGTTTTCTTTTAATATTTGCTCTAGGAGTAGCTATAACTTAGTTTGAGCATTAAGTGAGTGTCATAACTTCATCCTAAGAGTGAAATGGCCAAATGACTATCTTCCCATGCTCACCTTTCAACCTAATAATGCTAAGTCCCTTGCATTAAAATGCATTAAATATGTCACCATTTTAGGATTCAAATCTTAAAGAGCTAACTTTATTTAACTAAGAGGGAATAATATAGTTCATGCATACTTTGTTGGGACTATGTCTGTTGTAAAAAAATAGTTTCAATAGATTCTTAAAAGTAAAGGCAATCTTGATTTTCAAAAACTATTCTTTTTTGAAATATTTTGAAACAAAAAGGGTATTGAGTCTAAGCTTAGATCATACAGTCATAATTTTATTTTTCAAATTTACATGAGACTTCGATGAATAAAAGATCTGAAATAATAAGAATTTTCAAACTAGTGGGCATCAGTAAAATCATTTTCAAAATCCTTAGTAATCCGGACCTTTTTTCTTGATTTGAAAATTTTTCTTGTCAAATTTAAATTTGAAAGTTCAAAGAACATTGCCAAATTTTAGTGCTGGAATGATTTCAATCATAAAAAAAATCAAATGGGGGAAGAAAAGTTCCCTAAACCGGCAAAAAGGGAAGAAAAGTTCTCAGAAAAAGGTCGAAGGCCAAAAATATTTTTGCAAATTGTTTAAGGAGTTAAGACGGAAGGAAAAATTCCGCTTTCACTCTTTTTCTTGGTAAACACTTCTTTGTTTTCTCTTAAAATTTTATTTTTAAGCCTTTTTTTGAAGAAAAGAATTTAGGGAGGACCCTCTATCAAACTAAAAAGATTTTACTCTTAAAAATATCATTTAACCTCCTCTTTTCTTACGGTCTTAGATTAAACTAAGGACTTAAAAATGAGCTTTGAGCCATAAATTTGTGGACTAACCATTGCTAGCATAGGTGGTTGGCGAGAAAGACTTGATCAAAGTTTTTGAGCCTAGTGATTCTAAATTCCTAACTAGATTGAAAAGTACCTCTTCTACGCTATACAAGTTTTTCAATGAAGGCTCCCTTTTTTAAAAAAAATCTCTACTTTAATAAAACATTATTGCATTAGAGTAGCTGCATTATTGGGAGATAGCTAGAATGATCATCTCCTCCAAGTCTAAAGAATAAAAACGGGATTTTGGATCATCCGGATACGAAAACCCTCACGAAACTATAACTCGTTTACAAGGGACACCCCTTTAGATTCAAAGGCTTGGTGCATTTGACAAATGCACCTATGATTCCTACGAAAGTGATTTAGGATTTTTATTCCTTTCTACATTTGCATTGCATAACATAATTGAAAGACTTAGAATGATAAAATCTTAAGGGATAAAATGGGCATATTTCTCCCCTACTTTTGCAAGGTGATTATTTTTATTTGTTTAGAACGAACAAATTTTAAATGTTAAAGTTTGATTAGACAAAAATATGACCGAGTTAAAGCTCTATTTCTTAGTGATTTTAGACATTTCTAAACTATTTTATCTCTGTATTTGCAGTTTTGTTGCTCATATTGGACAAAGTCCCAAAATAGTGGAAATATACACTCTGGGATTGTTGACAAAGTACAATGTCTAGTGCTGCTAAGCTATTTATTCTGTCATTTTTATGATTTCAAATATATTGTGGTGTTGTTAAGCTATTTGTTATGTTTGTTGAAAGTTTGTAAAAAGGGTGATTGTTATGTTATTTTTCTAGTATTATTAATGATTTCAAACTTATGGTGGTATAAGGGATGGTCGTTGTGTTATTGTTCTATGATTTTTAATTATTGCGAACATGTGGTGCTACTGAAGTATTTTTTTATGTTTGTTGAGATATTGTACAAAGGATGGTTAATAGGTTATGGTTTTGCCATTTTTTGTGATTGCGCACATATGTTGTTGTTGAGATATTATATTATACATGGTTGTTGGATTCTAATTTTTAAATTGACTAGTTAGATATTATGCACTGTTTTACGAACTATTGTTGTGCAATCATATGTCTATTTATTGTGTAATCGACAACTGAAATGTGTCTACTGACTATATATGCAGGTTAGCTGAGAAAGCTCAACAACAAGTGATGCCTCAATTGATCCAGCATAAGTTTTTTGGGGATCAGTGAGTGTTGTTTTGTGAATCTAGACTTATAGGCTGGACTGTTCAAACTTGTAGCCTTTTCATTACTAGGCTAGGAAATTATGTATGTCATACGCTTACTAACTTTGACATGAACGTTTTGATGTTCTATGTAAGCTGAATATTTGATACAATTTATAAGAAGTTCTTTTGGTTAAATGTAGCGGCAAATTTAAATATTCAGGATTAGGTACTATTACCTACCATATGTGGTTACGTTTGTTGCCTAAAGTGCGTGATAAATTATTAGACTGTCCTTATATGAAATGCAACAAAAAAATATTTGGCCTAAAATATGTAAAACTATGTTGGCCATAAACTAAGGCAACAACAAAATTTCAATAAAAAATTGTAAGAATGTGGCAATAGAGAAATATTCAAAAGACAATAGCTTGAAATTGTTTTCTAAAATAATAATTGTCTTAGCCTCCACCCTGTTCGGTCCGGAAAAACCATTTTCTTGGGTAAAAAAGCGTTGCCTTAAGAAATAGGCAGGGTATATTAGATGTGGCAGGAAAAATCATTGCTTAAAGTTTAAACAATGGTGAAAATGACTTTTGCGACAGTTTTAGGGTGTTGCCTTATGTCGTTTTAAACATAGTATAAAGAAAATATCGTACTTAATTGAACATCGAGTGGAAACCCTTCACTTTGTCTTTTAGAGGAGGAAAACCATCACATTCATGTTGGGGTTGTTCAATAATAACTGATACACCGAAGTGAAATAGTCTAACCGGATTAATTTACTTTAGTTATTTGATGAATTAAGTAAAAAATTTATTAATAATCAGTTTATCCGGTTCGGTTAATGGAAGTGGTATACTGAGATTGGTTAATTCGGTAACCGAAAAAAAGTATTTTAGTTTCCTAATTTATTTAGGTCAAATTTATACCACTGATATTATTGAACAGTTGCTGGATCCCCAAAAAATATTTGGTTAGTCAAATTTATACCACTGAGACTTCTTCAGAAGTTCGGTAGCACATCAATGAGATGATTTCATCTCAATTCAAGTCAAGAATTGTTTAGATTCAGACTCAAATCTCCATAGAACAAAAAGGAGATCAAGCTGCAATAGCTTATTTTACTAAGATGAACTCCAGCAGATGAAATAGCGGCTGGCGGGAAGAAGCTCGAAGATGAAGACGTTATCTCTTACATCCTTCCTATTCTAAAGGGAAAACTACAAAAATGGTGTATGAACTACCATGTTTTTACAAATTGCGGGCGTAACTATTGATTTTTGCAATTTTCAGGTTTTTACTTTTCTGGGGTCATATTGTAATTAAATAAACTTCAATCTCATCCAGAAATATTTTAGTCTAATTACGAATTGAACCCTTACCCTTTGTTAATCAAAACAATATCGTTTTGAACTATTTTATTTTTTATATAAATTTATCTTATAAATCTCATTTCTATTTTATTTATTTATTTTTCATTTAATTTAAGAAAATGAATATTAGAAAATGTAGAAGTACACCCGGTAGAAACCCAAAAATACCCAAAATTGAAGCAATGAAGCCAATCACATTCCCTATAAAATCACAACCCACATAAGCATATCTTCATCTCCGAATTCTTGCACAAAATAGGTCCCAGTAATATGTTTTTTGGGTTCCTACCGGGTGTGCTTCTACATTTTCTAATCTTCATTTTCTTAAATTAAATGAAAAATAAATAAATAAAATAGAAATGAGATTTATAAGATAAATTTATATAAAAAATAAAATAGTTCAAAACGATATTGTTTTGATTAACAAAGGGTAAGGGTTCAATTAATAATTAGACTAAAATATTTCTGGATGAGATTGAAGTTTATTTAATTACAACATGACCCCAGAAAAGTAAAAACCTGAAAATTGCAAAAATCAATAGTTACGCCCGCAATTTATAAAAACATGGTAGTTCATACACTCTTTTTGTAGTTTTCCCTATTCTAAATGCAGACTACAATCATTTTGTTTCATCTATGACTTCTAAGGAGCCACTCACCCTGAGTGAGTTGTACGCTCAGCTTATGCCCTATGAAACAAGATTGGATCTACAAAACAATGTTAGACACTTTAGCTCTTCCTCAGCTAACCTGACATCCCGAGGGTGAAAAAACTTCAAGAATCACGGTGGTCGTACTAGTGGCAAGAGCGATGGTGATTCCAGTGCCAGTTATGCTCCAAAGAAGGACATGTTGTCCAAAACTGTTACAAGCGTTTTGATTGCAATTTTACTGGTGAATGAAGACACAGGATATTAGAGATCTAATGCCTCTGTCACCGCCTCATACGGTGTGGATACCAATTGGTATACTGACACTGGTACAACTAATCATATCATGGATGAGCTTGAGAAATTGACAACCCATGAAAAATACAATGGACTAGATCAAATGCATGTAGCCAACGGTGCAGGTATGCAGATTAAACATGTTGGTCCTTTTTGTCTTTCGTACCCTATTCGTGATTTGCATCTAAATAACATCTCACATGTCCCTAATGCTCAAAAAAACCTTATTCACATGCATTGTCTTACCACTTACAATAATGCTTTCATAGAATTTCATCCTAGTTTCTTTTGTGTTAAGGATTAAGTCATATGGGGAAAATAATTCTTCAAGATAAATGTATAAATGGCCTTTATTGTATTCCTTTCAAAAAAGCATCAAGGGTATCAGTGTTCTTCAAGTTGATTTTGTCTAGGTGGGATATTCACTTGGTTCATCCAGCTCCTCTCATTATTAAGTAGCTTTCTAGCTAGTAATGATATTCCGTGTGCTAGTGAGTCAAATAAAGATGTGTGTGATGCGTGTCGAAAAGGAAAAAGTAATCAACTTCCATATTATAATTTTACTAGTGTTACTAGTTTTTCCCATCACTTGTATATATAGTTTGTTGTTTGAGGACCAAACTCTTAATTTTGGGTTACCACACAAGTATTATTTCATCTTTATTTATTATTATAGCCGCTTCACTTGGGTTTATCTCTTGAAACAAAATCAGATGTATTTCAAATCTTTCAAATTTTTCAGCATCACGTTGAATGATCTATAATAGCAAAATCATTATTATGCAGACGGAATGGGGAGGGGAATATCAAAAATTAAATTCTTTTTTTCTAAAAAATTGACATATCTCATCATGTTTCTTGTCCACATACACATCAATAAAATAGGACAGCTGAACGTAAACATCAACCTATTATAGAATTTGGTCTCTCTATTCTCACACGTGCTTTGACGCCTTTGATATTTTGGGACAAAAGCATTCACTACCGCTGCCTATTTAATCAATCGTACTCCAAGCCAAGTCATTAATTTTGAAACACCCTTGGAGTGTCTATTCAATGAATAATCAAACTATTCCTTTCTCAAGACGTTTGGGTGTGCTTGTTGGCCAAATTTGAGGCCACACAATTTACAAAAACTTCAATTTCGATCAAAAGAGTATGTATGCACTAGGTATAGTGGAATCCATAAAGGTTATAAAGTGTTTAGACATTATTGCTTCAGATCGAGTTTACATCTCCCATGATGTCATTATTGACTAATCACATTTTTTTTGTCCATCTCCAGCTAAATGCAAGCTCAACTTCGATTCGAAGTCCCTAATTTTTCTCCTATTCCTTTGAATCCTATCACTGATTAGGGTGTGAATGATAGTAATGATCATAACTCATCTACATCGCCTGGATTTTCTGAGGATTAGCCACATATTGTCCACCATACTGCTGGTAACTCTGTAGCATACAGACCTTGTACTCTAAAGCAATATTCGAAAACCAAAGATATATACTGATGGTACAGTTAGCTATGGGTGTTTTAGTGCAACTAGTGAACTTGATAATCAACTTGAAGCTTTGAAGGATTCCGAATGGCGTTAAACTATGGATGGCAAATATATGGCACTTCTTAACAACAACATATGACATCTCTTTCCGACCAAAGCAGGGAGAAATGTGATAGACTGTAAATGGGTTTTTGAAGTCAAGAGAAGATTAGATGGATCAATTGATTGCTAGAAAACTCGGCTTGTAGCAAAGGGATTTAAACAAAGATATAACATTGATTATGAGGATACATTTAGTGTGGTTGATAAAGCTGTAATAATACATCTAATCTTATCTGTAGCCGTATTTAAGAATTAGAGTACAAGACAACTCGATGTGAAGAATACATTTTTCCATGGCATTCCGGAAGAGGAAGTCTATATGAAGCAACCTCCAAATTATGAAAACGAGTCCAAGATTAATCATGTGTGCAACTTGCACACATGATTAATCTTGGACTCGTGTGCAACCTTGACAAAACTTTATGTGGTCTTAAATAGACACCAAGGACTTGGTTCTCAAGGTAAACAAGTAGTATCAGCCTGGTTTTGAGTCCTCTAAAAGGCTAATACCTCATCATTCTTCTACAACAAATCTGGGGTTATCATATATTTGTTGATCTATGTTGATGATACATTCGTTGTGAGTTCATCTTATCACGCTACGCATGCATTACTACATGATTTCTGTTTCAAGTTTGCTCTCAAGGACTTAGTAATCTTCACTATTTTATCGAAGTTCGAGGAGGGTAGCTAGTTCTGAGCGCGGTTGTAGTCTGCTATGGAGGTCGGGCCCCGTCGCTTGCCTAATGAACTCCTCGTGGAGCCGCAGCAAAAATATTTTAGGAGGTCGCTGGAATTTGGCTCCGCTCCGGTCTTCTGGCCGCAGACGAGCGTGTCTCGGTTCCTCCCCAATAGCCCCGCTCAGTAGCAGACAGCTAGGGCGTCCTTTCTCTAGCCTGGGGTCACCTCGGGTGAGGGGTGCAGTCCAGAGGCCAGCGCATCGGGCCCCGCGGGCAGGCCTGCTCCTGCAACATCTCGGGAGCCGCGTCATGCCTTGTCTGCTTTCCTGCTTGTCCGCCTCGTCTATGCTACAATTTTGGATGCTTTTAGCCCACCTGCACGAAGCATTAAATGTAAGCTCAATGAGCATACTGTTCTCGCGTCTGCCAAAAGGTCATTTGACCAAACTTATTAATAAAATTTCTATTAAAAAAAAAAAAAAAGGTGCTCAGAAAAGTGAAATTTTAGTTCTTTCTCAAAGCAAGATGCTACTAAACTATTGACTCGTGCTGGCATGAAGCAATGCAAATCTGTGAATAAACCTCTTTTATCAACAGAAAAGCTTTCTCTTACTAATGTTGTCTTGTTGTTGGGGCAAGAAGATGCTATTCAATAACGTAGCATATTCGGTTGCATTGCAATATTTAACACTAACGAGGCCTGATTTATCCTACTTGGTTGACGAGGTCTGCCAGTTCTTGCATGCACAACCACACTACATTTGATGGCAGTAAAAAGAATTTTGAGATATATCAATAGCAATCTGAGCCTTGGACTTACGATATCAGCATCACATCTACTACAGTAAGTGCGTTTTTGGATGCAGATTAGGCGGGCTGATGCCCAAATGATAGAAAGTCGACATTAGGTTTTACAATGTTTTCTGGCCCGATCTTTGTGTTATGGAGTGCTCGAAAGCAGGCGACCGTGTCAAAATCAAGCAGAGACACAGAGTATAAGGCGCTGGCAAATGCTACTGCAGAGCTAATTTGGATACAGACACGGCTTAAAGAAATTGGTATTCATTTCACTGACACAAGCTATACTATAGTGTGACAGTATAATATAGAGGCTACCTATCTCACTTCTAATATGGTGTTTTAAACTTGGACAAAACATATTCAAGTAGATTACCATATTGTGAGAGAGAGTAGCTCAACATTTGTTGGAAGTTTGACATATCTCCTCTTATGATCGAATATCATATTGGTTCACAAAGGCATTGACTGTGAGATCTTTTGAGAGGAGAATATTGATATATAGATATGCTTGAGTTTATCATATGGTTAGAGATAAGAGAAGAATGTTGAAATATATATATGCTAGAGTTTATTATACGGTTAGAGATAAGTTTGGATTAGTTTTATATATTTGATAGATTGTGTGAAGTTTAAAAAATTTAAACTCTTTGTAATCTTATTCTTATGTATGTAGAGAAGTGCGGCCTCGAGAAGGCGACATTTTTTCAACAATCTCTTACATAGTGCCTGCCTTATACTGATACCGGCGAGCAACAACTAAAAAATACAGCATATTGAAGAGCCCCAAAACAGATATAATATAGTACAAGTAGTTAACTCTCCCTCCATTGATGTTATTCGACACCCAAGCAGGGTGTCCATGCTTCCCAGTAGTTGCATGCACAATCATGATGATGGTGCTGCTCAGGTAGTTAGCTCCGCCCATCGTCGCCCACGTAAGTGAATTTGCTATACTTTTCATGTTTTCAGGGAACTGTTTGCTATAAAACTCCATTTGTCCTATAATGTTGAACGCCTCGGCCAAACCCATCAAGATCAGCTGCGGCGCAAGCCACATAACCGACATTGGTGAGGCTCCGTCTGTGAAGTTATGAGCATTGGCTGTCTCTCTTCTATGGGCCTCCACTAGGCCAGCAACTATTGTTGATGAGAGGGAAAATACCAAGCCTATTCCTATTCTTTGGAGGACAGTTATCCCGCCTTCAAGGCGGGTGATTTGACGAGAAACAGGGATAAGGAACCGGTCATGAATGGGGATGAAAACTCCAACAGTAATCATGGATATGATTGATACTGCACCCGGAGGAATCTTAAACTTGGGGCCGAGTTTCCTGTCCATTTTCATGGCCTGTGCTACTGTGAGTGTCCCTTGCTGCGACATAGAAATAAAGTAAATGATTCCAGACCCCCAGATGGGTATTATCTTCAGCATACATTTAGCCTCTTCTATCTGCTGAATGCTGCAAAGCCTCCATTTATTATTTGGGACGCCTTCATCACTTAACTCCCCATTTGTGATCAGTGCAGCCTTATTTAACATCCTAGACAACAACAATATAATATATTTTCAAATGTCAGTGATGTTGGATAAATATCAATCATTATAAAGCATTGTCATGTTATGATTGTATGAGAGGGAGTAGGTATATGTAGTACCTGAACTCGTTCGTAAGAGGAAGTTTGGACGCGATCGTGTCCGTCTGCAAAGGAGGATCGTAATAGAGACCTTCAACACTGGTCTGATCTGGTAGCTTCACCTTCCTCTTCTTGTAAGCAGCAGCATAAACCCGGCCCATGTCAGTAAACACGCTTCCCTCAGGCTTGAAACACACGTAAACTCTAGTCCCGAAGAAGAAGAGAATTATGGATCCAAACATTAACCCGGTCGGTATCCCGAAACCCATAACCCAGCTCACCGAGTTCTGAATGTAAACAACTGCGGTGAGAGCTATCATCTGGACAAGCGTGAAAGAGACGAAGTACCAGTTGAAGAAGCTATTTATGTCGCTGCGGCCTTGTTCGGTTGTGGTGTCGAATTGGTCAAGGGCGAAGGGCACGCTGCATGGTCTTATCCCTCCGGTGCCGATGCCTAGAAGAGCTAACGCGCCCAGCAGCACACTCAATTGACATGGCGTCGGTCCGAGGCATTGGTTTAGCTTAAGCTGTTGAGGTGTGCATTTTGGAGGGTGGAGCTTAGGGCTCCACGCTGTAAATGTCAAAAGTCCCATCCCCTGCAAAACCAGTACCACCTTATTAAGTTAGTTTTTTCTTTTCTTATTTATTTTACTCTATGAGTTGGCTAATAGTTCTCGAAGTTATTTTTCCGGACATGGTTATCATTTTTACAAATTTTTTTTTTATCTATTTTAGCACTTCTTATTTTTGAATCTATCTAACTAACAATGTGCATACGTGTATATGCATGATGCCACTTAACAATGTGCATACGTCCTTATCGAAAATCACAGTTGTAAATTAAGATATTATTAGAATTTAAAATAAAATTTAATAGTTTTAATTAAACTACAGTTTATAGTTGCAAGGTTTATGAAAAAAAAAATTATAGAACAGAACACAAATAACAGAAAATGGCAAAAATTATAAACAAATGTCCATTTTTAATTGTGATATATACAGGAACATACGAGCGTCAACTTTTGTTATACTTGTCGACTTAGGTTTGTCCACATATATATCTGATAAATGGTATAACATTAGAAATAGATTAGTTACCAGTAGAGAAGCTATGGAAGCAAAAGCGACGGTGCGGAATCTTCCGAGGTAAGCGTCCGAGATAAAAGCACCAAGTAAGGGTGCAAAGTTAGCACATCCAGACCAGATGTTGATGAGATTGGTGGCTGCCACAAGCGTCATATGAAACTGAGTTTGGAGGTAGACTTGGAAGTTAGCCAGTACTCCGAACGTTGCCAGCCTTTCAAACGTCTCATTTCCTGCTCTCAACCATAATTCAAAATTAATTACAATTTCATTACAAGATTATATTGCATTTTGTTTATTTCTCTGTCAAAACTTAATTAGTGAAATTAATCATCTCTTTTTCTAAAGTTCTTACTTACTTTTTGGGTTAATGAGTATAATCTAAGCTGCATATTAATTATAAATGTCGAACACGAGAATTATCATGATTATGATATTTTTTTAAGATGAGAAGAAAGTAAATTAATTTATTCTCCAAACCAACTTTATGGTTAACCCAATTTTATGTAGTTTCGAATCAAAAGTTAGTCTAGCAATTTTGTACCACTCGGTAAAGGATGGACAAAAAACTATATAAACAAGTACCTAGAATGTACGGTATGGACTTCCATCCTCCTGGTTTCCTCCGCTTGACATTGCGCATCTCCTCTATCATTTCATCTCCGGCTACCACTGACTCCATTTTGTGGAATTTACCCGAGCAAGACTTCTCTATGAAGTGGAGGAAAAATGGAACAACAGGATGACCGTGATTATGGAATGGAGGGGAAAAGGAGTGGCATTAAGGGTGGTAAGTGCAATTGGATGGGAAGCCTGTGAGCACCCTCACCAAGAGTATGTTTATTATATAGAGAGATCGATCAATTAGTAAATACTATTCTGATTGATTGAGAAGGCCGGAGAGATGTTAACATCAGCTTGTCAACACTATATGGTATGCGGTTAATCACTTAGGCTTTATTTGGTTTAGGAAAAACTGAAATGAAAGACAAATAATCTGCAAGAAAATATGTAGAATTTTATGTTTGGTTCAGAGAAAGTTGAGAGAAAAAATGAGAAGGAAAATCAAAGTTAAATTATACATTCTCCTAACCAAACAAAAAGAAAATAAAATGAAATTAGTGAGAATTTTTTTTTTTCATATCACTTTCCTTTCCTTTTCCTTCGATCTTTGTTTTTTAAGCCAAACAAAGGGTTGATATTGCAATCAGCTTGTTAGTTGATGGTAACATGCACATTAGTTGTTGTGGCTGTGTATATACCAAAATGTAATAAAACCCAATAAAATGTTGGAGGATGGGGCATCAAGTTGATGAGAGAGATATCACCCGCTGTAATTAATTGGTGATCAAATTTGCTTCTTACGTGCATGGTAGGAAATAGACGAAGTTGTCCGTAGGTTAGCATCATTAACTGTAAAAGCTAATAAAGATAAGAAGAGAATCATATTAGATAGGTTAGAGTGTAGATTGTGGGAGTGTGAATGAGATGTGGGAGCTGATTAGAGAAAGACCTAGCTTATCCCATCCCATCAGTGTACCATGAATGTGCAAGCAACTCGCACAGCGTTCGGTGTTGCAGGCGTTTGTTTGTCCTTTATTCTCATATTATCAAATACATTTTACCAAGTTAATTTACCTTCATTAGGGATGAGTTGGTGAATGTGATTTTTCGCCTGCAAATACACAGCACATTCTCATTGAATCGACTTTAATTAAGCAGACACATGTCTAAAACATCATTTTTATTTGCGGTTTAAAGGCCGGGTGGGTGGAATACTGTGAACGGGAATATGGTCGATATTATAAGACAAAGAATCGATTTTGGTCCAGAGAAAGACATCTCGACCATATATTTTCCACAGTTGCATGCCACCTACAAATCTCCAGAAATTGAATAATGTAACTAATAATCCACGAGAGAATTGACTGATTACATGTATGTTATCTTCTGTCCTACTTATTTTAATTAAAACCATTTAAAAGTTAAATTAAATTATTCATTTTTATTTGTTAGCTAGTTAACATTTTATTTGTTAGTTAACATTCTCAATGTGCATTCACTTTTCTAATATAACTCTATTTAATTGAACTTAAGAAATAATTTAGTAATGATATTCCCTTACTCAAAATTAGACATATCTCATTATTTATCATTACATATAGCTAAAAGATGAACATTAATGATCACTCAGTTATCCAATGAATTTCTTCTTAATACATATATTTTCTAACTGCATCCACAGTTTACATGACTGATCATATGTACCTAAAAAATTATCATGATCAAAAGTCTTATACTTACATATCTGGGTATCCACTTATCATAAATTGTTCATATCTCTTAATTTAATTATTTACTGGAAACAAGAAAACAACAGGACTAGGGCTCATACTAGCTAGTGTTCTTCATCTAGGGCGCATTCTTCTATTTAAGACGATCCTATCATAATAAGAAAACTTGTTTGGGGAGACAGACTTTATTGCCTTCTTTTTTTTTCCGATTTGCAGAAAAGAGCCACATTTTTTTGTCATATATCTTTTGGTGCTTTAACAAGGGAGAAATAATCCCTAAATTAGTAGCACCATTACAGTACTATAAAAAGTTCTAACAATCGTTTCATTAATTTATTGTTGGATTAATTTCGACTAAACACAGCTCGACTCATTTACTGCTATGTTCATAATTGGTGGAACGTGCACAACTAAAATTTCAATCCCGTATTCAGCGTCATAATATAAAAGGACATAATAAAGTCAACTCTCTGATAAATGGTTTGGGCAAATGCAGCCATCATGATTTTTGCACTTTAGCGTCACATCTCTACTACCTCTTAATCACCAGCTGTTGTGAATTGCGCTTTTTACTAGATGAGCCTCTCAATGAATCTGTTAGGCTGTGTTTGGTTCAGGAAAAATTTGAAAGAGAGGAAAATTAGAGGGAAAATAAGAAGAAATTCTTGTTAGATTTAGGGAAAATTGGGATAGAAAACTAAATGAAAAGCTAGACGAAATTTTCTAACGTTTTCCACCTCTAACCAAACAAGAGAAAAATGAGATGAATTTCATAAAAAATTCACTTTCTCTTAAATTTTCTTTTGCCTTAAATTTTCATCAAACCAAACACACCCTAAGAGTGTCAGATATCGACATATACGAGTCCGATGCACTGAAGGTCGACTCGAAAAACTTCTTCCACATGTGGAAATGTCTATGAATATATTTATAAAGCAATAATCCATCGGCCGGATCTACGATATTACTAACGAGGGTAATATTTTTCATCTTTTTATATTTGGACGAATTACAAATTTTATGAGAATTTATGCTCCAAATATATTTGGAGGGGCAACAGAATAATTGTATGGAAGTGTTTAATTTAGACTTATTAGCTGCTAATGACCATTATTGTTAAGAGAATTTTATTTTTTTTACCAACAAGGATTGGCCTATTTGTAAAATTATCGCGCATGATTAATTCATTCTCTAATTAAGAGTTCAAATTTTTTGATACTAAATGTAAAGATGAAAAGTATATGAGTGTTAAAGTTGATCCGGACTAAATCCATCTCGAGCTATATAATCTGTTTAGGATCCGAGTGAAATATTAAAGTTAGAGTTAGTTCTTCTATCATATCAACAGTAACATGACTTATTCAGTGAAGATGCATGGATCAAACGCACATGATCCCTTCTTCAGGAAAAAACCCTAAAAAATCCTGGTGACAGTTCACGGTTGGTCGGTGACAGCAGCACGGATATAATATATGAGAGTGAAGGAAAAATATGTTAGAGCTTGAGCTTGGTCATCGGTAATGTGTGAAAGCAAACTCAGTTGGATTACTATGAATACGCACTCAATGAGAGATAGAGAATGTGAGATATTCTGTTCGAAGAATTTTTTTCTATGTAATTATATGAAAACAAAGTACAGATTTATATGCATATATTCTACCCTAGATTTTCTAGCTTCCTTCGTCATTCTCTTCATATTTACCTTCTTCATGGTCTTTTATGTGCCCTCTTCATGGTCTTCTTTATTTGCCTTCCAACTAAATGCAACTAAATTAACGTCCACGATAAGCCTGTTGAGAAGAAGTGTTTCATGTCCACGTACGATGATTCTACACCAAATTAGTCCTGATACATATGGTTGCGTCTCCTGTACCACCGATGATTGCTGAAGGATGATTATTGCTAAAAGGATAAGGTTTTCCGACATGGATAAATAGTAACAAGGTTCTTGGATTGGTACATGTGACGGAATATTAGACTATCCCGAACCAAAGTAGAAGTTCAGACATTTTTGACAACGTGCTTCTCCATGGACAGTCCAATTGTTATAGTCATTCATAAATTCTACTACGCTCAATAAATGATCTTTCTCAATTTCTACGGCTGCAATTTTTATTTTTAAATCTCTTATAGCGACAGAATATTTGAATAAAGATGATTGCCCCATTCACAAGAGCTGAGATAATAAATTTTGTGATACTATCAATAAATACCGTGATGTTTTAGTAAGGGTATTCGGGTAGTAAAGAGTAATCGTACAACCAAGAACGGCGATAGATGCACATATTTATAGTGTATGACATTCGAATTGAGCTCAACTAACTGAAGCGAAAATATCCTAATCTAGAAAATATTTTTTCATTGGAGACGAAATAGAAATTGATAAGTGAACTAATAACTACAGGTTTCTTATTAATTAATAGTTATAATATGATGTATACAACATTGAAATATATTAACACAATAATTTATATGTGATTAAAGTAAAATTTATTTGCAACAATAAATATGTATGACTGTAATATTCAGATTTGGATTCGGTGCTGCGCTTCAATTTGTTGTGCGATCCAAAATGACATCGTTTTGTTTGTTTGCTGCATACTCAGCTTAAAACGACATCGTTTTAACATGTAATTTCAATTGAGTAGTCAGCAAACAAATAAAATGACACCGTTTTGTACCGCGCAGCAAATTTCAACGCAGCACCGGATCCTATTCCGTAATATTCTTAATAAAGTTAAATAATTAAGTCGGAAATTTTAAGTAAATGCTACTACTAAAGGCAACTAATTAAATGATAGAGATTAACAAATTAATGTACTGTAATTCAAATATTATCACTGTAAAATTGAAGTACTTTATGAATTAATTCAACGAATATTCTAAGTAATTTTAAGTAAATTTAATTATTAATTAATTTTCAAATGATATTTAACTAAATGCTACTATATACTAAAACTTAACTTATTCAATTATATAAATTAACAAATTAAATTAATTGTACTTAATTACTATTTTGTGGATTATTTTAAGTAATAATGCATATGATTAAATTAAATGCTACACAACGTTAGTTTATTTTAATGCCTGTAATTATGCTGTGTACACTTTTTAATTAATAAAATGCTACTACATCTTTTTAATTAAATGCTATATAAACAAAGTTTAATTACACATTTATTAAAGTCTAAAAGCTACTACTATATAGTAATATTTAAGTCCTGCGCAAAAGCGAGACCGACGCACATCCTAAGACATCCACATTTAAAATGCTACACATTTAGGCTGTGTTCGGTTTAGGGAAAATTTACAGGGAAAGAAAAATTTGATGGAAAGTGAAATTCATTATGAATTCCATCTTATTTTCCTTTGTTTAGCTTAGAATGAAAAATTTGAAGAAAAGTTTCAAAACTCATTTTAATTTACATTAACTTTCCTTCTAACTTTCTACATAATTTTCTTTCTCTTATATTTTTCATCTAAACCAAACATTGGATTTTACCAATTTTCCTCCACATTTTCTTTTTCACTAAATTTTCTCTAAACCAAACACAGCCTTATAGATCCAATCTTGCACGTTTGTTTAATGCATATATATAAGTGTAATATTTAAGTTAAAGTGCTTCTAGTACACAAATATTGTTTGGTAACCGCATGTACCCATACAAATATAAAATGCGTAATTAGCTAGGGTGAGATTGATCAGACATCCACAAGTTAAGCTAGCTAACCTTCTGTCACAAATTTTCACGTG
Organism: Kalanchoe fedtschenkoi; assembly: GCA_002312845.1. Taxonomy (NCBI): domain Eukaryota; kingdom Viridiplantae; phylum Streptophyta; class Magnoliopsida; order Saxifragales; family Crassulaceae; genus Kalanchoe; species Kalanchoe fedtschenkoi. Next base: position 215,694 of record NQLW01000867.1, read on the forward strand.
TAAATTTTAATCAATGAAATTGTGGTAGGTTGTGTCGCTGGTACATAATTGATTTTTAACGATGCTTAATTTAGACGACGTTTAGTCTATAGAAGACGCTATTAATAAAACAAAAAACACGTCTAAACTGATGTTGAAAGAATATTGCATCATTTTGTTATTTAAGTTATAGTATTAGACAGCGTCCGGAGAAAATAAGTGTCATCTTAATTCATAGGGACATAGTACAACGTTTTTGGGTCATAAATATCGTCTTTAGTCATCACTATGAACGATATTTGTTACAGTGAAGCACCTACTAAAATAGACGGTACTTTAGATAACCGTTGTAACTTAGAAGCCCCTTCTAAAGTGTCCCACTTTAGGCGACGCTTATCACCTAAAAACGCATTCTAAAGTAAAAAAGACTTTAAAAGGCGCTTATAACCTTAAAGCGCATTTTAAAATGATGTATTTTAGACGGTGCTTATCACCATAAAACGTCTTTTAAAATTAAAATGACTTTAGACGATATTTATGACCTTAAATTACCTTCTAAAATTATACACTTTATACAACGCTTATCATCTTAAAGCAATGACTTTATACAATGCCTATGACCTTATAGAGTATTCTAAAGTCAAAATTTAATATATTATTTTCAAAATTAACTATATATACTTTGCCTTATATATTAAGATATCAAAATGATAAGATTCATTGACGGACATTTGGATTTGAAGTTATCAATGATTCACATAGGCAATCAATCCAATGACACGGATTGTTGTTAATTTTTTTTTTTAAATTGATCCTTTCTGGATATTTATTTTTCCGATTGGCCTCACAGTTAAATTTTTTTCTAAAATGGCATTCTTGAGACTTAGCGCAGTTTGAAACTGTGTCTAGCTTATTTCAAGCCCCGGTTTGTCTCAAATAAACCATTTCAGAAAAAAATTTAACTGTGAGGCCAATCGGAAAAACTAATATCCAGAAAGGATCAATTTTTTTTAGAAAAATATTGTTATTAATTTGAAATTATACATTGTGATAGTAATTTTTATTCTCTTTTTCCTTGTCAACGAACAAAGCTATGACTTTCAATTCGCAAAACCATTCCAGATTAGACTTCTAGATTAAACTTTCAATTCATGAAATCAGTTGGATAGATGCTAATTATATTCCTTCGCCTCCTTTCAGGTGGCTCATTTGCTCCCTCTTGATCTTCTGGCCTTCCCAGCTTACTATCTTCTTGTACTCATACTGAATCTCTTGTTACTTCCCTTGTCCTCCCCTTTCCTAATTTTTTTGACATTCTCGAAACACAAAACACTTAATAAGATGTATCCTATTCACATATGATAACTAGGTCGGAACATGATTCATTACTTTAAAAATATAACAAAGAAGATCTAGAGATCAAGTCAGTCTAAATATCAAAGAAGAGATGGAGAATAATAATTTAAATTTTAAACAGATGACGCGTATTGGTGAGAAGCACCATCTAAAGTGTAGCACTATATATAGACAAATCTTATGACCTATAAGCACCGTCTTAAGTTTGTCTATCGAAGGCACTTGAGACCCTAGACTTACTAAGGTGATGACATAGATGACGCTTAATAAACGCCATCTTATGCACCAGATAAGCATCTTTACATTGCTCATATATACTAGTGCGATGTGAATGGTGGTGTGGGATATTTTTGTGTGAGGAACTGCATTGCGTGATGGGAGATGTGATGTTGGTGAAACTGAGAGGGAAAAGTGAGGGAGAGGGTTAGGAAGATGTTATTTCATGTGATGAAATAGTGGTGATTTTAGTGTTAGAGAGAATTTGAGGTGAGTTGATCGAGAGGGTTCTTCTGGGCAAAAGTTAGGAAATGGGTAGAGTGGTTTTTGAGGGGTTCTCATGGGCAAAATTGAGTGAGAGGGATAGTGTGAGGGTTTGATGTGATATGTTGAGAGGGTTTGAGGTGTGTTGAGATTTCGGTTGAGAATTGGATTTGTGTTGAGTTGTTATGTAGATAGTGAATTGAGGAAAATTGATTTTATGAAAATGTGTTGCATTTAAGGAAATGGGTTTGAGTGTGACATAAATAAATATTCACTCAGTGGGATAACATTACGTCCAAAATGACATTAGACAACACCCTAAAAATATTGCAAAAGCCCATTTTTGTCGTTGGCTTAACTTTAGACATTGACTTTTCCCCCCTAAGACCAAATAGGCGTTGCCTATTCCATAAAACAATAGCTTTTTACCTAAAACAATTATCTGCTCATTAGATAAACGTTGCTTATTCCATAAGACAACAACTTTTTACCTAAAACAATGATCTACCCTGGCCGGGCAGGGTGGAGGTTAAGGCAACAGTGTTTTAGGCAAAATTTTCAAGTTGTTGCCTTTTTATTTTTTTCTCTGTTGGCTACCTGCCGCCTTGAGTGCCCTGCCCATAGTAAACAAAGCCCACATCTCGAGACTTGAGGGTTTCGCAACGCACAGGCTCCTGCCGTTGTCCCGTCTAGGTCGCTTTACTTCGCTTCAGTATTTAGAATAAAGATCCTAGCATGCCTTCTTGAGATCCCAGCTACCTCACCGCTCTGAGATCCCTGACCCCGCGCCAGGGCTACTTAGGCTCCTCAAGCCAACCTTAAAGAATTCAAAAATCCCTAAAGACCCTGACCCCAAAAGCCCCTCAATCTTCCGCAGTAGCCCTATAGGCCCCCAAGCGTACTGCTCAAGGCTCGTGCCACATCTATCCCCTGTCTATGTGTAGCCTCCTCAAGCCATTATCTTTAGACCTCGCGTCATCCCATATAACCTTTCCGAGCCATCCTTAGTATAAATGTACGGTTAATAATTTAACTCACTAAACTATTTAGAGTGTGAAGGCATGTATGCTTTTATTCATTAAGATCTGAGTCTTAAAGCTTAAATTACTTTTTCCTGGTGTGTTTATATTAAATTTTTAATGTAAATCAGCACTTATTTTAGCAGCAAATCATTTTTATATATGATTGAAAATTCAAAGTATTTTTGCGTTTAATTGTTATTATTCATTAGAAATATGTATTTTTGTTTATGTAATTTTTTGTTGGCCAATGTATAGCATTTCATTTTATTCTCAATCTTAGGTGGTATTTGTTCATGATTTTTTGAAAGTATTGACCTTTGGAGTTGACTAATAAATCAAACAGGAAAAAGTAGTTTGCCTAATGAGCTCTTATTCAGCTTTTTATCGTGCTTCTTATTGAGTTTCTAATCGAGTTTCTAATCGATCTTATAATCAAACTTTTAATCAAGCTTCTATCAAATTTTTTCGCAAACATAAACGAACTTAAATTGTTATTCGTGATCGGCTCTTTTATTAACAAATGAGCTTTGATCGAGTTTTTTGTAAGTGGCTCGTAAATACATTGGCTTCTTTCCAGCGAATCTGAAGTTATTGTCGTGATCACTCTTAATGATATCATATCTTATTTCATATTTGAACCTCTTAAACTATTTACATGAGTACTTCCAATCTGTTGAGGAGAAGTCAGCCAATAATGTGTTGGAACCAGAGGAATATGATTAATTTCTAATAAATATTTGTGTTTATTGATAAACATCAATCACAAAATAATACCAATTCTTACATTTGGTCATCAAACTTTGGTCATATCATTTCTGGCATTTCCCCTCTGGTGGCCATTTTTTTCTTTTTTTTAAGGATCATTGTTGCTAAATGTTGTTGCATTGGAATATCCAGAAACAAAAATAAAAACAGATCCCATATGTTCTTATACGTAAAGTCTCATATGAGATACCACATTCTTCTAATTATTATTTGTTTCATGAATAGATTCCTACATATATCATTTTACATTTTGAGAGATTCTTAGATGGATATATAGTACACCACATGGACTACGGATTAATCAATGGGTGGTCGTCAAGTGATACTTTGATCAATCACGTGACACATTAAAAATTAAAGTTAAAAAATAATATAAACCAGTGGTTAATTGACACGTACACTTTGACTTTTTAAGTGTCATGTGATGAATACCCACTGACGGTGTCCACATTCTACGTGGTGGACTGTGTGCATCAGAAAATCACTCTTTAAATTTTATTACGAGTCATGTATGTATCAAAGGTTGACTTCTGATTGTTGTCCTGGAACATAGTGCCTTTCTTCTACTGATACTTTTGAAAAATAGCCAAAAAATACAGTATATATAAGAGCCCCAAAATAGATATAATGTAGTGCAAGTAGTCATCTCTCCCTGCATGTCCAAGCTTCCCGGTGGTTGTGTGCACAATCATGATAGTGGCATTGCTCAGGTAATTAGCGTCATTCATCGTCACCCACATAAGTGAATTTGGTATGCTCCTCATGTTTTCAGAAAACTGTTTGTTGTAAAACTCTATTTGAACTATAATGTTGAAGGTGCAAGCCACATGACTGACATAGGCAAGGCTCCGTCTGAGAGATTATGAGCTTCGGCCGACAGGGCTGACTAATACCTTATGCGAGTGGATCAACCTCACAAGGCTCCCTAACAAAAGAGAGGCTCCAAGTTCTAAAACAAGCCTATAAACTTTAGTTGTGTAGACTTGACAACTCCAAAGGCTGCTAATAATTACACTAGAACAGCTCATATATGCTTCAAGCAAAGAAAATTAAAATACAGAACAAACTAACCACAAAATTAACGAGGACAAAAAAACCTAAAAAGGAGCCAAACAGGCCCTTAATTCTCTATGTGAGAAAGATTATATTTGTATAGCCCTAATTTGTCAATATTTATATTTTTTGTATAAATGAGGTTATTTGGCTGTAAACACCAAAGAGAGTGACAAATCAAGTTTACATAAGTATAAAGAAAATAAGCAAATGCTATTACGCCATGTATCATATCCATTGTTTCAAACTTGTAATGGCAATGGTATTTATAAACTTAATTTATCATGAAATACATATGCAATACATGTGCAATTTTTTTGTCATGCATATATTTTTATATAGATTTCAATTACTTTCATATCACTATATTTAAATCTTATTTTGAGATTTGGGTTCTACAGTAATACATAGAAAATGCTTTAAGCACGAATTTACATGAATTTCATTTGTGAGCTGATCAATAATGCTTGACTTGTCCATCATACGGGACTCAAAATATGTATTTGGTAGGGTCTTAAATTTTCTGAGCCGCCCCTGGCGGTCAAGTCTCTCCTATGTGCCTCCACTAGGCCAACGACTATCATCGACAAGATGGGTTCCTATGTGCCTCCACTAGGCCAACGACTATCATCGACAAGATGGGTAGATCAATCCTATTCCTAGAGTTTTCCTACCTTCATGGCGGGTGATTCAACAAGTCACGATCGAGGACAATGATCCGGTAGCATATGAGGATGAAAACTGTGACATGGCAGTGAAGCATATGATCCCAGATGCCCACACAGCCTCAATTTATCTATTGAGATACCTTCATCACTTAAATCTCCATCCATGATCAGTGCAACCCTATTTAAAACCCTACACAAATACAACACATTACCAAGATGTTAGTGCTTCCAGAATATTGTGATCAATCATTATTACTAAGCGCAGTCTCGTGGTATTATGTCACACCTGAATTAATTAGTAGGAAGCTGGACACAAACATGGTCGTCTACACTGAAGAAAAATGAAATTTTTTAGGAAGGCAAAGCTGCTGCTATTGTCGAAATTTATTATTATTTTTTGCATATGTTTATAAGTGTTGAAGTACCCTAATTAAAGATAGTACATGTAACTCTTAGTCTACCTAAGGAGTTACGAAATAGAAGAATTACACTACCATTTAAATTACTATAGGATGCCAAAAGGCTTTACATATGCACTAACCTCCCATCTTTTAGTATTCTAAATAACTCTCTTCATAATATCACAAACTAATTTCTAATACCCCTCTTAATTTGTTATCTTCATTTTTTTAAGCAATCTACGAGTTGATCTTATGTGTTTATGAATTCAGACCAACTTCAACATTGCTCACCAAATCACAAATATAATGATGCTTCATTTCTATGTGCTTTGAACAAGCATAAAAAATTTAGATATTGGCTTATGACAATTGCTGACTTGTTATCAGAATAATTTCTACTGTACAATGTCATTATCAATCCTTCTCAACTAAACACCTTCACATGTAGCTTTTTTGGCGGCAATATATTCTACCTCACATGATGATAGTACCACTACTTTTTATTTTTTTCAAGCTATAAAAAATTATATTTGAACCTAAACAAAATAAGTAACCAAAGATACTTTTTCGATCATTTAGAGAACCTGCCCAATCACTGTCAGTAAATCCAACCAAATTTAAATTTGGATCTTTTAAGTATTTAATCCTCAAATTCTTTATACCCTGAAGATAGTGAAGAATTCTCTTTGCATTAAATCTTTAATGAATACAAACTGTCATTGGAATCAAGTTCAATGGGCTTAATTATTATGAGTGGATCGAATATGTTAAGTATCATGTTGGCATATCATGTATTGATACATCTCTAATAATAGATACACTCATTGAACCTAATGATTGCAGTAATGAGGCAGAAAGAGAGTTGTGGAAGGTATGGGAAAGTCTAATCGGCTGCTATTAAGTTTCTTAAAGTTGAGCATTGTCGAGAATGTTAAACCTTTCATGCCAAGTACAACTAATGTGAGGGAATTTCTAGCTGACATTAAGGATTTCACCAATACAAACGTTATTGATAAGTCTGTAGTGGCGACTCTCATGACATATCTATCGACTTAGAAATATGATATTATTCAATCGATGCCTGATCACCTCACTCACATGGTAAATGTGGCAAATAAACTTAAAGGTATGAACATGGGAGTGAATACAACTTTCCTAGTACAGTTCATTCTCCACTCCCTTCAGATAGAGGAGTTTGATACGTTCTGTCAAGGATATAACAACACACTTAAAGAAAAGTGGAACCTTCAGGAAACTAAGGTCATGCTATTACAAGAAGAAGTAAGGCAAAGGGCAGCACTGAAAGTAAAACCTAATGAAGCCCATTTAACTGTTCATAGCAATGTTAATGTTGCCAGCAGCAGCAAGACATCAAGTAGTAAAGAAAAGAAGAAAGGAAAGCAACCCTTGAAAGTTAAGGTAGATGTAGAAAGCAAAGAAATATCATTTCTATGGAAAGATTGGACACTTCAAGAATGAATGCTTGAAACGTAAGGCATGGTTCGAAAAGAAAGGTATACATAATGCTTCTATATGCTTTGAATCAAATTTAATTGAAGTACCTTATATTACTTAGTGGTTAGATACTGGTGCAACTACTCATGTTTCACATATTTCACAGGGATTCCTTACAATCCAACCCATAAAAGAAAATGAAAAGTATATTTTTATGGGAAGTAGGATGAAAGCAAGGTTGAAGACATTGGAACTTACATATTGATTTTAGGTACAGGCTATTGTCTCGATCAAGAAAAGTGTCTTTATGTACCTGAATGTGCCAGAAATCCTGTTTCTATTTCGAGATTGGATATTATGGGGTTTCATTTTAGATTTAGAAATAAATGTTTTTCAATGTATCGATAAAAGTTCCTTTTAGGTACTGGTACATTGTTGGATGCATTGTATTGCTTTAATTTGAATTTAGAATTCTCTAAATCCGTATTTAATGTTAAATGTGATGTTGGCTAAACGTAGAGCACTAGATGAATCCTCTACTAATTTGTGGCATAAAAGACTCGATCATATATCCAAGGAAAGAATCATGAGATTTGTTAATAATGAAATTTTATCTCATTTGGATTTTATTGATTGAGATGGACACACGCGTGGATTACATTAAAGGAAAGCAAATCAAACACATATCAAAGAAACCAGCCACGAAAGCACGTGATTGATCGATTTAATTCATACAGACATTTATGGTCCATTTGATGTTCCGTCATGGGGCAGAGAAAAGTATTTTATTACCTTTATTGATGATCATTCAAGGTACTGTTACGTTTATTTACAACATGAAAATTTTCACGGAGTGAATGTTTTACAAACATTCATTACCGAGGTTGAAAGTCAGCTAAATAAAAAAGTCAAGGTAATTAGATCAGATAGAGGGAGTGAATACCGTTGCGAAAGATGGCGCGATTAAATCTTTACATGTTAAAGTTTGTACTTTGCAGTTTGAGTTTAAATATAAAATATGAACTCTAAAATATGAAATTTATACTTTAAACTCTTGTACATTGTGTTTAATGAAAAAAATTTAAAAATATAAAAAAGGAATCTTAAACTAAACCTTATATTTTTTACTAATGAATATAACATTTATTTTAATAAAAACAATACCAAAATATTTATATAAATTGATTTTATAGGAAAAAAAAAAGAACTGGGCTCTCGACCCATTACAGAAGTCATAACCAACGACAAAAAGGTATTTTACTGTGGCGTCCCCTCTCTCTCTCCTTTGTCTTTCCAAAACATTTCTTTCATCTTTGGTTTTGATACCTGCTGGCTGGGAGTGGAAGATACTACGCCAAGTCTTATTTATTCCCTTCAGAGTTTGATGGCCTCTTTTGTTGATTGATATGCTGGGAACTGGGAAGAAGATGATAGCATTTCATGAAATCATTCTCCCGCTTGTCTTGTGGATTTTCCGATTTGGTGTACTTGAGGAGGCCTTCCTTTCCCTCAGGGTACCTTTCTCATCCTCAATTTCTCAGAGCATCAATGCCCTAATTAAGTAAGGTGGTACACTCGTCGCCTCATTCTGTCACATGTAATTACTAATTAATGTCATTTACCACTGCCTTCTCTCGGCTGGGAGCATGTTATGTTATGTGCCTCGCAATGCACGCTGAATATCCTATGATTTCTCTCTATCTCTCTCAGACACTTGAGGATTCAGAAATCCAAATGCTGCCTTGTCATCATGCTACTTGGACAGAAAGATGTTTTTGATGGAGTCTTCATACTAGACACATACACGCCTTTAAAACTAGTGGATCAAAGTTGACGCAGCTGTTGATGACATCCATCCAAATTCTTCAGTCTGCCTACTAATTAGGATATTTCTGTAGCACATAGCACTCTTGCCCGCAAGTAATTACTTTCTGGTTCTTCTTACTATTTTCTGTTGTTGTTACTATAATTATTTTGACATTTACTACCAAACTGACAATTTGATCTCTTCCTTCTTTTAGAGTCAATGCCGGGTCGTGGAACTCTTATGATGCTTGAGTCTGGGATTTGCCTTTACAATCTACAGCATATGTCATCATATTCATTCAATCTTGTGTTATGCACCTAGCCTGCAACGGTAAGTTCAATGCTTTTGTTTCTGTATTTCATATCTTCTCATTTAATTAAAAAAGTCTATTTGATGCATAACTCAATCTTAATTTTTTTTTTACTTAAATAGTTAATGCCCTGAATCTAAAGAATTTAGTTCAAGCGATCTATATATGTATACATAATGGCGACGGCGGACTGTGAAGTTGTGTTCATCAGCGTGGTGCTTGAATTAATACTGGCAGAATTTTGTATATTGTCTGCTAGTTCAAGTAATGGAACAGACAGTCTGTCTACGGCAGCTGAACCTCTCCCAAGTCATCAATTATGGAATTCCCTCCTAACTGGACTAGTAAGTAGCATGCTCCACTCTTTTTGATTGATCATGCATTTGTCTTTGATATTCGTAGCTCCAGTCATAAGATTCAAGGCACGTGCATGTTCTCTTTGTGTTTATCATGTCGATTGTAAAAATAAAAATTAAAAAATAAAAAGGTGCATTTCATCTCACTCATCAATTAGTAAAATCAGGAAAACGTGATAGTTAAATAATTTAAGCCTGTTCCTTAAGCTATCATAAAAAGCGTAGAGTAAAAATACTATTTACTTTTCACCAGATAATAGCCCAATTTATGTACGTTCAATGAACATAGACACCCATCTATTTAAACAGCCCAATATTATAGAGTTGTGCTTGCAAGTTCTTACATATGCCGAATTAGGGCTTTAAATTACGTGGTTGCCGATTGAAAGAGACACTGGGTTCCTGGGCAAGAGGGTGCCGGCGGTGAGTCTAGTTTGTGGACTACTTTTAGTAATCCTTTGCGAAACAGTAAGTTTTGTGGTTGTTTGATAATAGCATATATGGAAGCAAGCGAAACGGTGATACTGCAGATTCAAGGATAGTTTGATTCTGCATCATTGTGTTTAGACTCAATCTGTTTGGATTTTCAAATTCGCCTATGGTTTGGTTCCTTAATGTTGATTTAAAGCAATCTGTTTTGTGCATCTGAATTTGTGTGTGTGGCTTGTTCATGCTCTTTTATTTGGCCTTTTTGATAAATTGTACGTTTTACGGCAGTATGAGGTATGGCTGATGCTCCTGGTCGTATTTGGCGTGCTTTGATAATTTGTACGTTTCATTGCTTACATGTCTTTTTCTTTTTTCCTTTGTGGATTCCTGTGTTGATGTAACCCCTATCATTAATTGTACAGAAATATTTTGTATTTATTGAAGGACCATGGCCGGCATTGGAAGACAGGTTGATAGTGAAGGCTTGCTGGACAGAATCAGTAACCTTCCAGACCATTTAATAGATCGCATCTTAGGAAAATTACCCCTATCGGCAGTGGTGCGAACAAGTATCCTATCAAAAAGATGGAAAGATTGCTGGAAAAGACTCCGAAAAATCGAACCAGATATGTGTTTCTTCAATGAGTTTATTCAAATGGATAGCGCCATTTACGCGATACTCGTCCTGCACAATGGTCCACTTGATGAATTTATTTTGATTGTCCCGTTCTCAGCTCGTGCATGCCATTTTGGGGATGCCAGCAAGTGGTTAATGCTTCTGTCAAAAAAATATATAAAAGACCTTACGCTTTGCGGGTTTTCGGAGAATCGTATTACCATACCTTCTCATATCTTCAGTTGCCTAGGCCTTAAATCTCTGCATTTAATAGCCTGTGATATTAAACCTTTGGACAGTTTTGGTGGCTTTAAGGATCTTACAAGTCTTACTTTGGATGATGTTATCATACCTGATGCCTTACTACAAATCTTGATCTCAAACTCTCCACTGCTTGAGGCTTTGAAGCTTGCTTACTTAGCTTCTGGTGACCCTGTACTAGTAGATGGTCCTAAACTCAGAAAGCTGATGTTCATCTCCGAAACTAGACCTCTCTTGTTGAAGTATTCTCCTAGTTGTACTGAGGTCCAAATTGAATCTGAGTTGATTGTCCCTTTGAACCGGTCAGGGCAATCCAAGTTAAATGAATTTGTTTGCCTCCTACCTAAAGTTGAAAAGCTGAACTTAGCTGGTGTTTCCCTAAATGTGAGTAACCATTGATACTATCCTCTTTTATTCATTTGTGTAGTGTTTTGGTATGTATAATAATATTTGGATCACTGGTCTCCTTCCTAGTCTTTGGGTGTAGGTTTTGCACGAGTACAGTTTCCGTCAACCCTTCATCATCTGAAGCACTTGGAACTTACATTCTTTGACTCTTCTTCAACAACTCATATATCTTCCGCTTTCTATCTAATCCAAAGCGCTCCCAATTTAGAATCTTTGGGCATATTGGTAAGTTATATTTCTGTTCATGTATTAACATATGCATCTTGAGGTTGCTTATTGCTCTTTTTCACTGCCATAGATCCATTGGACATATTTTCGGGAGGAGAATGAAGCTGCTGCCTGTATGTTGAAAGCTCAAGAGCGTGCCTGCAACTTAAGCAGGCTCCGAAAAGTGGAATTTAAAAATTTGCATGTATCAGAAAATGAACTTCTGCTAGTCAAAGCTGCCCTGAGATGCTTCCCGATGTTGGAGACAGTTACAGTCAATGGCGGGTTATATTTAAGCAAGGAGGAGGAGGTATGTGTGGTTGAGAGGTTGCTGGAGCTTCAGGTTCCGGGATCACCAGTTTTCAAGTTCCGGTACATTGGGAATGAGCCCGCCGGCCATCTATTCAACTGTCAAGAGGATAACATGTATTCGCGAGCGAATTGAGGAAAAAGAAGCTTCACTGATGTGGCTTGATTTGTTCACTCTTCTGATCTACCAGGTCCTTGTGGTTTGTGAAGTAGCAGTGTTTTGTGTGCCAGCCTGCACATCTTTTGGAGCTTAAAACTTTGTCGAGATTTTTTTTTTTTTGAAGGTAAGGGGTGTTTATCTGAACATCGAACAACCCTGCTGCCTGGTGCTTTGAATTGTTGACATTTAGCAACTTTTAGTAACTCTGTGAATGAGATGAAACTGGCGTGCGACAGTTGTCTCAAGCTATGCTTTGTTTATCAGAAAATCATATGATCCTGCTGCAAAGTGTTTGAGACTGTCAACAGTCCATAAATTTGTGATCTAGATGAACTTTTTATATTCCCCATACTAGAATGAACAGGGATGCTTCCCACCCTTCTGTGTTCACCTAAATGTCATAATATTTTTCTTGGAATATTTCTTAGTTTTTTCTCTATATTATTTGTAGTAATGCACATATTACAAAATAAAATTTACAAAAAAAATTTGTAGAGAATAATAAATTTGAATCTAGAAAAACAAAAAAAAAGAGCGCTTCACATGAGCTTGTCACAATTTCGTCAATTTTCTGCTTTTACAGAGCCTACTCTCCACCTTGCACCTTTAAGTTAATAACTCAGTAAAGGGATATTGTTTGTTATGGATTTTGCGCCTAACAGACAGACCTCTCTGATCTTGTCTGAGCCAGCGATTCACTGGCCGCTAAATGATCCTCAATCGTATCAATTCGTTTCTTCATTTTTTTTTATTATGATTCCAAAAACTTACTAAACTATGTAAGCTCTTTGTTCTGCCTCCTTTACTTTGTAACTCTTCCGCCAAGTAAACTTTGTCCTCTTCCACCGGATATCTAACCTCTTCTCTTGCAAGGCCCTGGAGTGAGATTTCAGATCATGCTCCTCCTCCATAATCGAATCTGATTATGATTGAGTTCCACCTCTCTCTACTCCCAATCCCGCCTTTTATTTTCCATCTTATTTTCCACAAATTTCAGTTTCTTCTGAACTAAATGCATAGTTATAAAAACTAGACCGGGAGTCGAACCGGTGAGAGCTCCGGTAACCGGTGGCTCGAACCGGTTCGACCGCCGGTTTAATTGATTATGTTTCATAATATTTATAAAAATAGAAATAAATTTAAACAAGAATGTGCTGAGATCTAATGGCGTAGTGGCTGTCATTCATTCTAGTGGGCATGAGATCGATTCTCACTGTCATCAAATTTGTTGAAAATTTTGTTTTTAGATAATTATTAAGAATTTGATTAATTTGTATAATTATTAATCATTGAACCGGCCGGTTCGGTCCGGTTGAACCCGGTTTTGACCGGTTCAATCTGGTCGAACCCGGTTTAACATGCATAGCGATACATGTTGTCGAATCGGACCGGACCAAGCACCGGTTCACGGTTCGACCGGTTGAACCGGCCGGTCCGGTCCGGTTTTAATAACTATGACTAAATGAGCATTGCGGTTATGAATAAAGTATCGAATATTTGATGTTAATATCTTATTATCATGCTTAATTACTTGTTACCCTGTTGTATTCAAATATGAGCAATGAGATTATGTTCGTCAGATTTGGGTAACTGAACATTTATGTATTCTAAATGCTTTACTATTTAAGATTTTTAAATTATAATAATTTAATATTATATGGAATAGTGATATGTGTTATCATTTATACTCTATTATGTAGTTTGTTGTTCGGTCCAAATCGAAAACTAGATTGAATCAGTTTGGTTCAAAATGATTCGAATATCAAATACAACTAAAACATTATGATTATTGATTATTTTTTTGGTACTTTAAATTTAACATGATAATTTATCAACTGTTGTTATGGACATCTCGGACAATCTGTTGTTGTTTGTGCGCCTATATGTAATGTGAAAGTTGAGTTTGGCGCAGCATGAGATGGAATCCGAATTGTATGGGAAAGAAAACTGGAGATTGTTGAGCTCCAACCAAATTCTAAAATCTTAGTGGATGTAACAGCGGGGAATGCTTTGAGCCCATGTAGAGACGGAGCTATTGAAGGGGCAGTGAGGTCAGTACCCCGAATTCAATTCAAAATATTTTTATATATATTTTAAAAAATAAAAATATAATTTTTATTTTTAAATTTAGTTCAATTTTGATTTCGTACCCCCAAATCAAACCTAGTTTTCAATTTTTGTAATCCAAATTCAATCAAAATATTTTAATATAGTCAAATCTAGCTTTTCATTCATCAAAGTACATAAAAATTTATTAAAAACTGAAGAAAAAAATTAACGCCTGCGGCCTTACAATCAAAACTCAAATCCTCACCTAACTCTGTGGTGCGAGCCGCATAATATTTAGATTGCAAAATCTTTTTTCGTATCTCCCAATCAAAATTCGTGGACCGCTGGCTCATGAAATTGTGCTTATATCTTTCTGAGACTCTGTTTAACGCATGGCGGGGTTCAAGTGGTCCAAATCTTTTGAGAGATAAATAGAATTGCAAATCGCTTAGAAGCTCAAGCCCATGAGACTGAGTCTCATGTTTCAGAGCATTATCTTGCTTTGCCCATTTGTATACATGATGGCGTCGGACTGTGAAGTTCTGTTCATCAGCGTAGTGCTTGAATTAATACTGGCAGAATTTTGCATATTGTCTGCTAGTTCAAGTAATGGAATAGACAGTCTGTCTTCGGTTGCTGAACCTCTCCCAAGTCATCAATTATGGAATTCCCTCCTAACTGGATTAGTAAGTAGCATGCTCCACTCTTTTTGATTGATCATGCATTTGTCTTTGATATTCATAGCTCAAGTCATACGATTCAAGGCGCATGGATGTTCTCTTTGTGTATATAATGTGGATTATAAAAATAAAGATTAAAAAATAAAAAGGTGCATTTCATCTCGCTCATCAATTAGTAAAATCAGGAAAGGCTGATAGTTAAATAATTTAAGCCTGTTCCTTAAGCTATCATAAAAAGCGTAGAGTAAAAATACTATTTACTTTTCACCAGATAATAGCCCAATTTATGTACATTCAATGAACATAGACACCCATCTATTTAAACAGCCCGATATTTTAGAATTGTGCTAGCAAGTTCTTACTTATGCCGAATTAAGGCTTTAAATTTCGTGGTTGCCGATTGAAAGAGACACCTGGGCAAGAGGGTGCCGGCGGCGAGTCTAGTTTTGGGGACTACTTTTAGCAATCCTTTGCGAAACAGTAAGTTTTATGGTTGTTTGATAATTGGATATATGGAAGCAAACGAAACGGTAACAAGGATACTGCAAATTCAAGGATAAATCGATTCTGCATCACTGTGTTTAGACTCCATCTGTTTGCATTTTCAAATTCGCATGAGGTTTGGTTCCTTAATGTTGATTTTAAAGCGATCTGTTTTGTGCATCTGAATTGGTTCTTACACTAAAAAATGTTATACAATGCAGTTCTTTGGCCTAATCCATTTCAAGTCTGATAGAGAATAATTTTCTATTCTTTTTAAGCACATTTAATAACTTTTGCACATGTTCTCCATCTAATGCAGCATTTATAATGATGGGTGGGTTGTTCATAGTTTGGTCCAAATAAAAATTCACATCAAATGGGATAGATACAGTTCAAAACATTTGGTTTTGATAGTGAGGAATTCGGTTATCAAACCAAACTTAAATACCATCATTATAATAGTTCGGTTTATAAATTTTAGTAACTTATAAGAGATCTAGCAAGAATCCAGATCACGCCGACCAATTCTGCATTTCAAGCCAAGCAAGCTGATTCTAAGATATCTACATTTAGGTGAGCTAACTTAGTCCAAGTCATGTGGGTCAACTTAGTTTAGACTCGATTAGGTTAAATCAATCTGCTTATCTGGATTGACTCAAGCAATTCGTCCGAGTTTACTCCATTGAACTTGGACGACTTTTAATTTAATGTTCACCCATAAAAAATTCTTAAAAATTGTATTTTCTAATCCTTTTTGGTTCATTTTTTTGTATACAATCAAATCAAAAATCACGGATCAAATATAAGTAATATAAACTATATTTTCAACTTGCTCTGGTACCACTGTTGAAGATCTTGTGACAAAAATAAAGGTTTTTTCAATTGCAAGACGTGTGTTCAGATTTGGTAAGCTACAGAACAGTTTTATGGTTCTAATCCAAATCATCGGATGCAGATTTGGATCCGAAATTTCACAAACTATTGGTTATTTCCAGATTTGTTTTTCAACTTACCCTTTCTTTTACGTTTTGTTATCCAATCTACCCTCTATTTTTCTTTATTTTTGATTCTACTCTACTTGAAGAAAACCACGGTTATGAACCGTAGTTGTTTTCAAGAAAACCGCAGTTTCAAACGGTGATTTTATAATCGTAGTTTAAAACGGCAGTTTTTCTCAAGAGAACTGCTGTTGTGAATTGTGATTTTTCTCAAAAAAATCGCAGTTTCAAACTGTGGTAATCAAATTATCGGTTTGGAACCGCGGTTTTCTTGAGAAAAATTACAGTTCGCAATTACAGTTTTCTTCAGGTAGAGTAGAATCAAAATAAAGAATATGGAGTAGATTGGATAACAAAATATGTAAAGAAGGTAGTTGGTAAAATAAATCTCGTTTCCATTTGAATTAGTAAATATAGATCTGGATATGAATTGAAACACTACATATCTTAAGAGTTTTAGTTCGAACTATCAGATACATATTTGGATTCAAACTGAAACTCAACAAATGCATACAATAAATTGATTGCCTTTTGATGTAGTTGATGAAGCAGGGTTATCTAAACTAAAGAGCATGTTAAGATCGTTTCTTCACTAATATCAACACAAGTGATGAATTTCATGCAACTCTGAGAAAAAAAAAATGTCAACTTGGTATGTCTTCTTATTGATAAAATCAAAAATAGTCTCAAAATTGTACATAATATGCAGGCCCGGCCCTGATATGCGGCCCAAATGGGCGGCCGCCCGGGGCCCATACCAGGTCGGGGCCCTTCCTGCCATCAACCCACCCACAGAAAAAATATGGGGCCCATATAAGGTCGGTTCATCTTGCCATCAACCTACACACGGAAAAAATACAAATATTAAAATTTATTCTTACCAAGAATCGAACTCCTATCTTTCAAATGCTTCCTAACCAATTCGACTAAGTCATCCATACGTTTCAAAACAATAAAAACCTAATTTACACTATATTGTCATGACAACAAATGCAATTCTAAAATACTAATATATTTATATTATAAAAAGTAAGGAGGAAAGAAAATTGACACATTATGATTGTAGGAAATTTAAGGGTGGATTTCTAAACACTTAAGCTTCGGTTTTTAGATCAAATATTTTAGGATTTTAAGATTGTAAGGTATATATGAATATGAGCTGAACATCATAAAATAAACAAAAATTACAAAATGATGTTTTTATTTTTATTTTTTTTACATGTAAAAAGGCCCATTTTTATTTCTCGCTCAGGCCCCCTGAAAAGTCAGGACCGGCCCTGATAATATGGCTACTCATAGTCATCTTTTTATAGTGAGATAATCCAATAATTCAATGATTTCTATCTATGCGTCAAATCCATCAACTAAACTATTTGATTTAGCTAACTTATGTAAATTAAGAGTGGGTTGGGACAAATCTTATTCAAACTGAATGTTATTCAGTTTTATCCAACTAATTATATACCACACAATTATGTGTGACCATATAGATTCATTCATAATTAGTTGTGCACTAATTTCACTAATCATAAGCGTCCTATAGTAAGACATTATGACACCTAATTGTGGATAAATGTAGTTCTTTTGAGATAACGCGACCACAATCACTATTAGTCTGTAACTGGTTAAACATCCATATTCTAACAACATTAACTCACCCATTTTAACTTAACTTTTGGTAGCTTCCGCATTTAGGTTGATTTAACCGGTTAGTACAATTTTTTAGATAATGTTTAATTCCAACTATAGCTTCCGTAGTTAGGTCTTCGGTACACACAACCTTTGAGAAAAGGTAAGTAAATCAATTTCTCAATTTACCTAAACATCACTCAAACAACATAACTTCCGCATGTAACTTTTTTAAAACCGAACTTAGCTACGACCGGATCAACCCATCAACCTTCTTTGACTTTTATATTTGTTAGCTGATGCTCCTCAAGTATTAAATTAAATCTTAAAATGAAATTATTTCCTCATACATTCACAATTTTCACAATCATCATTGTACATAATGATCAAGGTCTTAATAAATATACACATGCTTACTCTATAAGACAAATAAAAATATACATGACACGCATCAATTTAATTTTAATAAACATGACATAAATAATTAATGAATAAAAATTTATATTGAAGTAAAAAACATTTGTATACAAATATAGTCAGATTCTTGAAATCTTGAAGTTATGAGAAATACTTATACATAATCACAACAATCTTATACATCTTCATAAAATTTAGAACAGTGAATATTACAAAGAGTACATGATTAGAAAACTATATTTTTCTATAAATATGGATGTGTTATTGTTATCTCTCTTCAATCTAATTTAATAGTATCCTTGATGGATCTGGATGATGAATGATGTCTGCCTTCTATCCATTATTAAAGAAAGATTAGAACTTCTCTTCTTGTTCTTCAAGAAATTTTGGTTAGGAAGATTACTACGCAATATTTTCATATTTGCTCCAAAGTAAAATTTGATTGGTCAAATTAGATTTTCTTGTTGTGCAAGACGATACTCAGTCAAGTATGGATATAGGCAAAAAACATAGTTGGTCGAGTAGGAGACAAAGAAGTCAGACCTGTGATACTCAATCGAGTATTCCGCTCCAGCGCATTCTTATACTTGGTTAAGTATAAGAAAGAGAGAAAAAACTAATTAACGACTCAATCAAGATGAGACTAAGACAAAGCCATACTTAATAGAGCAAAACGAAGTGAAAAAAAAACTCACTATATTTAATCGAGTGTAGGGTCAAGGAAAAGTCACACCTGGTCGAGTATAAAGTGGAGAGAAAAAACCTATTATAATTGGTTGAATATGGGACCAACACAAAGTCATACTCGGTTAAGTACAAAATAAGGAGGAAAGTTTACTATATCGGTCTGAGTATTGGATCAAAATAAAGCCATAGTCGGTTGAGTAGAAGGCCGAGGCTCTAAACTCATCATACTCAGTCGAGTATAATGTCAAGCATAAGTGATACTTGGTCGGGTATCACTCCGCCATTTTGGCTATTTTTAAGCACAAGTGTTTACTATTTAGCTCAAAATACTTTATAAATTCTTCTTTCATGATTTTTGACTTATAAGATCGAAAACACACAAATGATTAATGAATAAATGAAAATGACTCAAATTTATGATAAATACAATCTAAGATTGGATAAATCCATACTTGATCTGTGTCTCATCCTCGTTAGAATTTATTAGGGCTTAAATAATTTTTTTTTTTTTGGAAACAATAGTTGTATTGAAACCAATGGCCCCTAAAAGGGGAAACAACAAAACTTACACAAACAAACCTAAACAACTCAAAAAAACTTCAAAACATACAGGACGCTCAAACAATCCTGGAGCACGGAGCTGAACAATCAGCTAAGAAAACAAACAGAACTACTTCACTCTACGCCATTAGGGCTTAAATAGTTGTCTACTAACAATAGTAGCCATAATTTAAATTTGTTTGTTGCATTCATCCACCAAAAATCTCAAGAGAAGGAGATTTTCAGTTCAAACAATCCTTGACTATCATGTAGACTATATTCTCATTCCATCACTAGCTGATTGAAGCAAAATAAACATAAATTACCGACTATGATATCTTAATGCATGTCATAAAAAGAATTTTCACGTATTCAATTCATTAGTCTAAAAGGTGGTAAATTTAAATTTTCTTACTCTCCATCATGTGTCGTGTCCTTAACTATTCAAATAAGTTCCCTTGACAATGTTCATTAAACAACATATCAAACACTTGGAGTGCTAAGTGAGAACACAAAATCAAATTAAACTATATATTCACCTATTTATAAGATAAACCATGTTCTGCAAAAATTTCAGATCCATTCACTACTCACTCATCACAATTAATATAGTATACGACAACCCAATGCGACAAAAACCACAAATTAGGAACTATTATCCTAGTTGTCCTCTAGTCAAATATGTTGTTGTTAATGCTCCACCACTTGGTTGGAGAGGTAGTTATTAAAACCGGACCGGACCGGCCGGTTCGAACGGGAATCGGACTAGACACCAGTCCGGTTTGTAAATTTTATCGGATTCCATTATGAACCGGTTAAAACCGGACAAACCGGCCGATATATTGAAATATCGCTGAACCAGACCGGTTCTAACCCAAGTCCTGTACGTTCCAGGCGACACCTTTAACCAATCATGCTAGCAAAGTTAATTGTTTCTTTATTTGCATTTAACATCTCATATTTTATATTTTGTAATTATTATTTCTAATTGAACCGGCGGTTGAACCAATATGAACCTCCGATTCAACCAAAAAATCGGAAACCGGAACCTTGACCGGTTCGATCACCGGTCCGGTTCTGATGATAACTATGGTTGGAGATGAAGAAGATTAGAGGAGCATAAACTTGCAGGACAATATGCAAATATTGCAGAATAGGACACAAGTGTTCTGTTTGGCTTAGTAGTCATCGCCTAGTTAAACATTAGAATTTGCTATTACCATCTGCAAGAGGTTTGTCTTATATTTCAAATGTGGCATTGAAACATAAGAGTTATTTGTACATCATAGCTTTTCAGTTTTTCTCCTCATGATATATCAATGGAGGAACTTCGATTAATTCCACAAAATGATTCCATCTCTGCCACCCATAAATTACTGTGTTGATCCCATGTTTTCCAACCTGTTAGCACTGCCCATGACTTCCTCATTTGGGACTGAAAGCCTGCAACAAAACAAGCAGAGCTTGTGAGTTACTCATACAATCTTCTACAGAGAATAATATTATTGTGTAGGAAATGCAGGCACGCTTACAGCGAAGATAGTGGCATGGCCAGGATCAGCGAGGTGGGCGAACAGGTTATCAATGGGGCCGGTGCCAGTGTAAATTGCCTGGAACCAGGCACCCATCACAGCCAACATGGCAAGCCTACCATTCTTGATCTCCTTTGTCCTCAACTCCTTGAGCTTTGCAGGGGAGCCTTTTCCCCAGCCGAGCGGGTCGAACCAGAGGCCGCCGGGGTAGCCCACGTCTGTCCCGGTGAGCTTGTTGTTGGGGAAGATCGGATCGGTGTTGACGCTGCCGGGCTTGATGATGTCAGCCCACCGCCTCCCCTCGGCCCATCCGATGAAGATGAGCTCCACAATGAACAGAGTGGTCTTGTCGGTGAAGTACTCTTGCTCACCGGCAGTGTACCATGATGGGGTGTTGAGGATGCCAATCTTGGTGAGGAATTCAGGGATGAAGATCCCTGCCGCTCCCAGCATCGCCCATCTGCAGTGCACCAGCTCCGCTTGCACGTTCCATTTCAGACTGTCGGGGTCGGATGCTGGGCGCATACAATCCATCAAATCACCACTTCATTACCCGTACGCATCACAAAGTTGACTCTTTAAATAAGTTGCTAACTTACAGAGGCCAAGAGGGTCAAAGCCGAAGTCTCCAGGCAGGCTGCAAATCAAAACTGTTACATCGTACCTCCACATGCATCGCTGATCATAAATGACGCAAATATTTGAATATATTGGAGTACCTGCCATCAAGCCATTCAGGAGGAGTGCTGCCAGGGAACCAGAGAGGTCTGTCAGGGTCAGCGGCGGCGCATACGGCCACTGAGGATGGCTTTTCACTTGTTGCTGCTCCACTTCTGCTGAGTCTGAGCTTCTTCCCGCCTAAGAAAGCAGCCTTGGTTGCTCCCACAGCTGATCCATTCTTCTGGGAACTGCATGCATAAATCATTAATTGTTACTTAAATCCCAAGTATCTATTTCCATGTTGCAAACACATTTTCCATCGAGCTTCATATTTGTGATCACAGCCTAAACAATAATAAAGTAGCAAGCAGTAAAATGAGATGTGAAGCTTGCCCGGAAGTGGAGAGATTGACTGCTGCAATGGCGGAGGAAGCGCAAGCAGATGCCATCGATGAGAGCTAGCTAGCTAGCTGATGATGATGATGATATTCAAGAATCAGTCAAATCAAGTCTGAAACCTTAACCCTCTGCTCTGCTATTGCTATGCCTGGGATGATGATTCTGAAGCTCACAGGTATAGTGGTGGTGTGTATTAAAGAAGGGACAGTGGAAGCTTATCCTGAAGGATAGGGAGGTGGATGAGTGATTGGCTTCGCCCAACGCCAACTGGCTCGCAGAATCTAAACATGAATGCATATCTCATTCTTTCATCTTCTGTTGTGTTTGCTGACCTGGATTCTCATTCAACCGGTGGTTCACGTTATGCTTTCCAAATATCTCTGAGCCTTTCTGGTGCCACAAGCTTTGGTGCATCAAGTGGGTCCGTGGCGCTTGTCCAAATCTCACCCATGTGGATCAATTTTGGGCCAACCAACAGGCCAAATAAATTGTTTACTTGGGCCGTACTCGGTCTTGTTTCGAGCCTGCAATTACAAATTCCAAAAAACAGCACCTATTCCTGCACTCTTTTCTTTCTCTATTGTCATTCTCATTTTATTTTATTTTCAAAACTTTTTACTAACATAATATTATAAATCACACTGCCAAGAATTCAAACTCTGATTATAAAAATTGGCATGAGAATCCAAACTTCACATATACCTCTCACAAATCACAATTAGGGGTGTAATGATTCTGTCCGGTTTTTAATAAAAATTAAACCGAATCATTGGTGATCGGTTTGAAGAATTTGAGACAGAACTAAACCATTTGTTTTTACAAAAATCAAACGGAATCAAACCGTGCAGTTCGGTTCGGTTCAATTTGTTTTTTTCTTAAAATTTATTGACTAATTTTATTATTAAATAGAAGACTTTTCATATAAATAATAATATAGACGTACTAATTTATATTATATATTCAAGTAAATTTAAATATGATCTAAATATAGTAAAATCATCCGGTTTGGATCGGAACTGGAATTGAGAAATGGTAAGGACCGAAGACCGGACTGGATTTGAATCGGTCTGGACCGGACCGGAAAATTCTGAGTTTGGAGCGGACCGGACCGGTTTGGACTGAATTAATGAAAAATTAATTAAATTTTATTAGAGTGTGAATTAAAAATAATTTCATGTATATATTAAATAAGATATATATAATTATTTTAATAAAAATAAAACTTTTTATTGAAAAATTACCAAACCGGTCCATTCCAGTCTGGACCGAAATTTTCCGGGTTTGGACCGGAACGGACCATAAACCTGAATCCTGAAAATTGCTGGACCGAAGACCGGACCGACATCTTTCGATCCGGTCCGATTTCAGTCCATTTCAATCCAGTTTCAAATCATTTTCTGTCCGGACCGGATTTTGTACACTCAGATTACTTCATAAGTAAAACCTCATTGAATTTGCTGTGTACTTCTGTGACATGCAATGTACATACGTACGAATATTAGAGAAAGACCTGACATCATTGATGTCTTCATATGCAAATAGAAGAAGAAATATAACTGACAACCTTATCCGTAGTCATATGTTCGTTCCCAAGTCGCAAGCAACTTGCCAATGGGATCTTATCCTCTAACCACACACACTTAAAAAAAAAAAAGCGTAAGCAAAAATCATATGGAAGCTGCCATCAAGTAATTGAAAATTCCAAGTTCAAAAGTAGCAGCTATATGGAGAAAATTAAACAAAACATACTGTGTCCCACTTCTTATTCTTCAATATATTATTCCTCCACCAACTTTAACGCTTATCTCTAGTCCACCTTAGATTTCCTTTCCTCCAAGCCCCCACAACTAACAGCGAAATGCAATAAGGTTCAAAGTTAAGCCAACCACTAGTTGCTTTCTTTAGCCCGCCATCAATCAAAATGCGAAAACATGTAGGTCCAATTCGATCAACTACTCGACTTTAATGTGTACAGATAAATGTAATTCAATCATAGAAAGGCTTAGTTTCCATAAGTTTTTCTAGCATCGCAAGCAAATGTTTATGCTTTTGTTTACACAAGAACCGAGTGTTCATGCTTTTGCTTCCCAATTTACCAAACTTTCTTTTTCTTAATGCAAATAACTTAAAGGGTGTATCAAATGAAAGCGCTCCTGAATATGAAAAATATGAATCGTTTATACTCTTTGAGCTTCAATAATCTCACGATAAAAAATAAACATATTTATAATTTTCATTTATTTTCAAAAACATTATGTAATTGTAGTAGCTCCACTGCATGCGCCTTATTTACAAAATCATCTATTATCTTTTTTTTTTGTTTTTAAAGGGATCGATAGTGGTTCCCCCACTTTCCCCTTGGTGGGGGGAGCCACACACCCCCCTCCACTTTAATAGCGTATCTAAGCATAAATGCAGTAGCAACATGGCTTGAACCCAGGATCTTGTGGTTGTTAGACAACACACAGTACCACTAGGCCAACACCTTATTGGTAAATCATCTATTATCTTCATAATCATCTTTTAGGCAATATTTTGTACGTCATTAGTTTTATGATGTCTTCTTTTCTGAAGTCTCTCCATTCGAGATTCTATTACCTCAATTCTCCTAAATCTATCCTCGACTATTTCTCTTTGCACACAGTTTTTAAGAAAGAAGGAACTATCCACACCACTTGAATATCACAGGGACAATGATTGCAAATTCACTGAACTCAGCCTATGTTTTGCAATTGTATACAATGTTCCACCCTAGTCTGCTCAGAGCAACCAGCTTGGAGCTAGCCAATTGTGCCAAAAACCATAAAGTTCCAGAGCCAGTGGTTGTTTCAGGATTTTTTTCAAGGGATAAAATTACTTTAATCAAAATTTTGGATTGAATTCGGAGGCAAAATTAAAAATTTAGTAAAAATTATGCATATAAATTTAGTTGTGATTCGAAGGCTCACTAAAACCGCGTCTATCAGAGCTGGCTGGCTGTTTGAAAACTAACCGTCATGTTTTGTTCCTCCAGTCCCAAAGACATGTTTGTAACCGGATTCTTACTTAGGGTGGAGCTTGCTCCCTTGATTCTCCTAATCCTAACATTTCATGGCCGTCTTACAGGTTTTTGATGGAACCATTGGTTCCATTTATTCTGTCGAGTCAGATAGGAACAATTGTATAGTAGCTTTTTTTTTGAAATAAAATTTTCAATTTTCCAAAAAAAAATATATATATATATCTTTGCACCAGAGCCGAGAAGGTCTATGAAATTCTTACCTAGGAAAACATGTACTTTGATACTTTTTTGGGGATTCCACATTAACTCAATGTGTTTTGTTGACTTGACAGGTTGATGTTGTATAAAGGTGAGAGCATTGAGTCACCTATCCGACCCACCGCTCCATCACAACAAATTAAGCCGATGGAGAAAATCAAGCCAAGACTTGTCCCTTCCTTTTTTCCTAGTGGACAGTCCAACGTAGCAGCATCTTTCCATGTAAATGTGACGCTAGATGGGGACGAAAGTAATCAATAAATTCTAAAAAAAATAATTTGGAACCCAAGGTCACTCAACACCTACAACCCAGGGCTCAGGAAGCCTAAAAAGCTTCTCACTCGACACAAATAGGAACTACAAGACCGGGCGACTAGATTCTATAACTTCAGAATAAGTTTGAATTTCTAAGGGGTGTTGCTTGGTCGTGCTTGTCCATGCTCTAAAGGTGATCAAAATAAGAGCCAGTTGATTACTCTCATTGAATCTCTATCAGAAGATGGTCTTGACCCTTCATCAATCTCTTTGCAATTCGCTGAAGGCTTAGCAATTCTTTCAGTTCGATTTAATTGGCGTTTGCTAATCTAATCACATGCGCGAAGGCTATTGATGTCTTTCTGATGACAATGGCTCATATGTTTCTTTTCCTTATTAAGTTGATGGTGAGATCCGACTATGATTTCACATTCAACTTGACGAATTAATTCAGTACCATATCATCAAAATTATTCTCTACGTTCCTTTAAACCAGTAATCTTTGCTAAACAATTCCAAATCTTGTGATCTGTATCTCCTGCAGCAAAAACATGATTCAGGAACTCCTCCACGCCTTTTACTACACAACATCTACATCTGGATGCTAACTGAAATTCAATTTTTTAAATGCTGATATCTATAGGGAGAATACCATGCCTTACCTTCCATAGAAAGAAACTCAATTTCTTAGGAAAGATCTTCAATCGGATTCTCTTCCAATTGTAGATGTTGCTTTCTGAACCAAAGTTTCCACTTAATTTTTTATATTTTCCATCTAAACCAAGCATGAAATTTTATAAATTTTTCATCAAAATTTTCCTTCCACCAAATTTTTCCTAAATCAAATATTGAAAAGAAATGAAATTCTTGAAATATTCCATCTAATTTTCTCTTGTTTGGTTTCATAATGAAAATATCAAGAAAAATTGTTAGGAATCCATTTTATTTTAATAAAAAATATGCAGAAAAATATCAATCTTTCATCACTTCATACATTGAATTTGTTCAAAAAGTGGTTATTTGTTTGAGATACATCGAATTTGATTGGATTGATTTGTTAGAGATAAGAATCACATTTTCTTTCGAATTTTTCACCTGATTTTCTTTCCCTCCTATTTTCCATATAAACCAAACAAAGAGTTTTACTAATTTTCTATCAAAATTTTCTTTCCGCCAAGTTTTCGCTAAACTAAACACAGCCTAAGGGTATGTTTGGTTTAGAGAAATTTTGGTGGAAAAATTTTTTTGAAGAAAATGGATTCCCCATGAAATCTATCATATTTTTCTTTGTTTGGGTAGGGGTAAAAAATGGTAGGAACATTCTTTATATTAAACAAATTCTCCTGCCTATTTTCCATCTAATTTTTCTACAATATTTCCTTCTAATTTTCCTTCTTATTTTCTACCAAATTCTTCTTTCTACCAAATTTTCCCTAAACCAAACACACCTTATAATAAAATATATCATACTAGAATGAAAAAATAATGATTAATAAATGCAGTTTCTCGTATAATAAGGAAAGTTAGTGCACAAATAATGGTTCCTTGTCTTGAGTATTACTGAATTCTATATTGTCTGGCAGACGATTAACAACCCAGATAGATACCAACCAGACATCACAAAGATTGTTCATGTTCTGGTTCTTACGTTAATACTATCTCAACCTAATCTCGCGTCTCATATCCAATGTATCAAAAGCGGCCGGCCCCTTGGTGATAACCAACTTGATTGATCAATATATATATATATAAATGGTGTATCAGTTGGGAATTTTCTTAAGTTGAGAATCTTGTGAACAAAAACATAGAGTAATCATTTTATTCACAAAACGACCGTGTTTTAATTATGATATCTCATATTTATTATGCTTTATTAATTTTCATTTAGTAATATATTAAATAAACCTCACTTAATTAATTAGGAGCAAATCACTCTATCATATATTTAATTTTCTCTCTTTCCTAATTATTTTCATAATTTTTATTCGCAAATCATTTCATCATATGTTCACCATTTATAAAATTGTTTGATTCTTCGTTAACCCACTATGTTCACTGTTACTGTACATTGTTGAATAGTGAACATGTTTTAAAATTTTAATATTATTAAAATTTGGTATTTTATGTGAGTTTTTAGGTAATTTTTTCTACCAGTGAACATATGTTTGCAATGTAAAGAATGGTCAGAGCTTCGATAGTGAACATGTTCACTACTGATATTCATTACCAAAATAAAAAATTATTTGTACAAAATCAGAAAAAAAAGTTCACTGAAAATAAGTAAAAAAATTTGAAAAAGTTCTAACTCAGAAAACATAAATCTGAAAATCTAGGAAACAAAATCCGTCAATCAAATATTTAAGCGCGATTAAGAAAAAAATAAATTTATCTTAATTGACACTACATAAATGTCACACGCCCCTCTCACTTCATTATACCAAATGAATTAATTATGTCTCACATTCATTAATCTTGTTGCTTTTATTTATGTTTAATTTGAAAACAAATCGATGAATATGATTGGTTCATAAAATTCTCAATTTAAAGAGATTCCTTGGTCGCTGCATCACGTGCACGCTTGGTCAACTCGCTCGAGCCAACACGCGTGAACTCTCTAGACCCGTGAAGGACTTAAGCCGCGCGATTGGCCCGCCCTACCCACAGGCCGGCCTGCTGTTGCTGGCTTTTCCGCCTAGTGCTTGCGGCACTCAAACCCGGAAGGCCGCAAAAGCTCCACGCAGCAGCTCAAGGCATCCAACCAATGGCCTTGCCACTCCTAACTCCGAAAATTTTGTAGGCTCTTCGAGCCATGCCTTTCAGCCACGCGCAGCTCCTTTTCCTAGAACATTGTAGGCTCCTCGAGCCAAACTCTTAGGGCTCGTGCCACATCCATTGCCGATCCATTTAGGCTCTCGAGTCGCGCTCTAGGCCTCGTGTCACCCCTTTGTAGGCTCTCCGAACCCTAGATCTTTTGGACTACCATCAATAAAAAAAATAATCTTTCCATAATAAAAAAAAAATGAAAGATTAACTTGTAACCTTCTTTTTCATTGAAAAGGTAACTTGTCACTATTTTCTTTATCAAAATTAGTTTTAGAGGATAATAGCCATACTCCTCCATTCTTCAACTCAGTCGCACGTATATATGAGTTAACTACAATTCCATTAACGTGACAATTTGGGAGAAAGCTCCACAAATGCCTAATATATATACTCCATTCTCATCATCACTTTCCGGCCTTAACTAATCCTACTTGCCTCTGATTCTGTAATTCCTAAACTTGCATGATGATCCAGGGAGACTAAATATGATTAATTAACAGAGAGATGAAATGTTAGATAGAAAGGGACACATAAAAGCGACTAATTTAATATAAACTATCCATCAAGATGAGATCAACCCGCCTGCATTTCTCGCTTAATCATTATCTTAATTAAGTCTATATTACTGCACTAATGACGTACTTAATTTACGTAGATATGCTGGTGTCCCTTATGCTTGTACATACGTTTATGTTTTCTTGTCTTGCACACTCAACTAAGTACGCTCACTAGTAATAATTAAAATCCTCATGTTTGTATCTACGTCCTTCCTATTCCTATGTGACGTGAATGTGACTGGTTCTGGATGCACTCAGCCTCTTCAACGCCTCTTATAGAATTAGTCTTTTTTAATCAACATGTCCATTTGACCCCTATATCTACCTTGCCTTAATATTTTAACATATATATATATATTTTTTAGTCTTTTCAATTAAGTATATTATTCAAAGTCAAAATGATTCTTTGTTATTAATACATGAAAATCTATTTTGGTTTACATAGTTTTCTATTTCAAAAATATGCTTTATGCATAAAATTTTTGTAAGTCAGATATAAATTCTTTAAAATTAAAGGGGATGCGAACTCTCGACTTGAAATCATTATATTCTACTCCTTTATTATTAGACCATATAAATAAAATACAAGAAAATGGCTAACAGGTAATGCCAATTTAGTATGAATCGAATTTGGATTGTCACAGGTGCTCTGATGCAACATACCACTGTAACAGAAAAAATACATTGCATAAGATTGAACCACACAATTTGTGTTGGCTTTGGTGTCCGCTTTTGACAACGCCGAATCACGTTTTGTTAAATATTGTATTCTGCTGACACCTTAGACAATCCTAAAGTAGTGTTGCCTCACGACTTAGCTTTTTTCACTCAAATGCTTTGAAATCCCTAAGGCCCTAACACCTCCACCTAAACCCTCTGAAACCTTAAACCTTTACCATCCTGAACCCTAACCCTTTTGAAAAACTAAACCCGGATCTTAGATAAAATCTAAGCCTTAAGAACCTAAACTCCAATTAACCATCGCAGTCTAATGCAATGCAAATTTTAGCATATTACCTGCATACTTAACTTTTTGTAATCCCAACCCCACAAATCCTAAACAATATTCACTCTAATAATCGTTTACCCACCCCGACCCCTCCAGCAACCGTTTGACCACTTGAATCCTTTGCATTTGAACTCTTTTAACTCAACTTTCAAATCTTGAACCCTAAATCCTACACCTTCAAACCATTTTAATCTTCTTCCGACAACCATTTGACCAGTTAAACATCTACACATTGAATCATTTTTTAAACTCCCCAAAACATTTTAATGAAATATTCCGTTTAAAAATACTTATCCTTAAATTTTAAACCCTCTGGTCACAAAAATTCTAATCCCTTAGAGTTTTGAACTCTATAAATT
Organism: Kalanchoe fedtschenkoi; assembly: GCA_002312845.1. Taxonomy (NCBI): domain Eukaryota; kingdom Viridiplantae; phylum Streptophyta; class Magnoliopsida; order Saxifragales; family Crassulaceae; genus Kalanchoe; species Kalanchoe fedtschenkoi. The sequence continues at coordinate 246,072 of NQLW01000867.1, forward strand.
ATAAAACTTTCATAACTCATGAATCCCATAGAGTTTTAAACAACTGAGCACAAATTTTTCATAATGATATCATTGATTTGTAAATTCAACATACTGACACGTAACACTTACTCATATTGAGCACAAATCTTCATTGACTACTCAAACTATAAAATACCATATCTCTAATTTTTGCAATTTCAAACTCATATTTAGCATTAGATTAGACATAAATAAATAAATTTAATAAAAAATTTAATAAACATATTTAATTTATTTTGTAGTATTATATTATCAAAATAATTATATTTTATAACAGTTACACATATTTTATTTTATTATCAAAATATATTTAATTAATTTATTAAATATATTTTATACACTTAGCAATATTTTACGAGAAAATCTACCGCCTAAAAGAAACATCTTCTCTGCCACCACCATTTAGCCAAATTTTCCTAGTAGCCTATTACCCAATAGTCTCTTTCCCAATCATGAGCCCCGCCGCATCAAAATCACTTCATTTTGTTTCCGCGCCATCGATTCCAAGCTATCAAATTTGAACCACATCAATAATTATTAAATTTCTTAAAATTATAATATTAAAAATAATTACATTACAACTTTTATATGTTTTTAATTTATTTTTATTATAATTACATTAAATTAGTTTATTAATTAAATTTAGGAAAACAAAAACAAAATGGGCCATGATTTACCACAACTTACCTAATTGCGGTCCGAACTACTACTATTTCTAAAAAGGTGCGATGAAAAAAAATAGACTGATTTTGAATGATGCTTAAGATCAATTTATTTAATTTTTTAAATATAATAGATATTATTAAATTTATTGAGAATTATGAATGATTAAGTATGAAAAGTTAGTTGTTTTATTTATGTGCTCAAAATGATATTATTTATTTTGACAACCACGTAATTTTTGCACACGAATCTAAGTTTTGTGATAATATTATTTTAGGAGTGTAACGGTAAATTTTATTTTAGAAAATCAGTCCAATTTTTTTTCATCGCACTCTTTTCGATAATCGTGGTAATTCGGACAACAATTGGGTAAGTAATGGTAGTTCATGGTCCCCTTTAGGTTTTTTCCTTGAATTTATTACATTGTGTTTATCTTTCCCTCCACTTAGCAATATTTCCATGCCTCTCCGCTCCTTTCATTTCTTCTCTCCTCTAAAATTTTCACTGCCCTCCTCCATCAAAATTATTGTTCGGCAAAATCCACCCCTCATCCACCATACTCATTGATTCCCTCCTCTTTACCTCACTCCATCTAAGAACTCCCGCTAAGACTATAGATTCCCTCCTTACTGCCTCAATACGAGCGAAGTAGCAACCCTATAGGCTAAGCTCTGGTTTCTCATCTCTCTTTTATTTTTGTCACTCTCATTGGGTAGGCCTACGATCTATGTCTGTAAAAATATTTATGTGTAGTGAAAGTAAAGGAATAGAAGAGGGAGAGAACCCACTCTATCCTCAACCGCCGCAGCCCTCCTTTTGTTCAAATCTGGTTACTCTTTTCTCTTTTGCATAGTCGCTTTCATTGGCGAGACAAATCAATTCTGCCCACAGAAGCAACTCTATCCACTGAAAGTGATTATGAAAAAAGATGAGGGAATCACTCTCTCTATCAATCAGTTTCACTGCCACGGTTGGATTTCCTTGAAAGTGAATATGAAAAAGATGAATGAAACTTATGTGCCCGTTTTATCAACTTGGTTTTAACAATATGCTGCTTAATTTAGATATACCATTATGTTGACATTTTCTTCTGTTTTTGTTTTTGTGAACTCGAGTAATGAACAGGATAAGGATCAATTATAAGTGGACAAATCTGGACAATCAGGAGAATGTTGCATCAATAAGATCCCTCTTATGTAGTCAGTGTGTGTTTCCTTACTATATAATTATTTGTGTGATCCTCATCAGCTTAGTGATATGTCTAGTTGTGCCAGTTTGTTGCATTATTTTTGAAAATATAAGTTGTAATATGATTAAAGAATTAATTAAACTGCATTGTATGTGTAACTGTGACAAACACATGCATATGCATATGTATAAGTTTGAAATTTGCTTAGTGTCAAGGCACATGCATATGTATAAGTGTCCAATCACATATATATGTATAAATGTGAAATTTGCTAAGTGTCCCGGCACATGCTTGAAATTTGCTAAGTCTTAAATTCCACATCTTCTTAAGTTTGTTATACACTATTGCTGAAATTTATAGTGTTATGCATGTTGAAATTTACTAATTGTCTTATTTCTTATATTGTATCAATGTTACAAGTGTTTCCCTTTGACCTAAGAAAAGTTCTAAAATTTGCTTGTTGCCCAAACTTAGTGTATATACTGAACTTTTATGAGCAAATAAACTTGCTTGTTACTGTGTTGTTGAACAATTTAGTTTAGCATTTTACAGTTGTTGTCTTATTGAAACAAATTACTTTCACTACTACAGATTTGAGCTATTACCACGCTTCCAATTACCATGCATTTTCTTTTTACCACGCTTATTATTATGACCGTGGGAATTAATCAAATAAAGCGTGGTAATTGGTGCGCATGCAATTGGTGCTATACCGATTACCACGATTTGCATACACAAGCGTGGTAATTGGTTATGTTAAAAGACGGCAGCGTTTCTTTAAGAGTCTATTACCACGCTTGGAGTTTTAAAAGCGTGTTGATCGTCACTTATAACCACCTTTTAAAACCCCAAGCGTGGTAATAGACTCTTAAAGAAACGCTGCCGTCTTTTAACATAACTTATTACCACGCTTAATTATAAAAAGCGTGTAATAACTTAGTTAATTGAAATATTATCATTTTCAATTTAAAACTTTTAACCACGCTTCTATTTTTAATTAAATTAAATTAGACTTATCACCACGCTTAAGATAATAACCGTGGTGATAAGCCACCATTTCACCACGCTTATTACAAGTAAGCGTGGTAATAGGTAGTAATTTTTGTTTTTTATATAATTATGAATCTTAAGTAATGTTGATGATTGTCATTGATTAAATTCAAAATAATTTATAAATTCATGATGGTTTTAGAAGGGTTGATCGTAAATCCTAAAATCTACATCATACAAACTATAACACTTGACAACAACATGCATGATATATGTCATATATCCTCAATATTATTAACTTACAAATCAAAAATTCACTTAATTTTTGTTACTGCACATAATACATTCAATCTCATTAACTTACAAATCATGAAAAATAACTTATTTATAATTATAAGAAATAAAATAAAAACAAAATAAATTTGATTTACCAATTACCACGGTTTTTACCAAAAGCGTGGTGAAAGGTAGACTTATCACCACGCTTTGGTTAATAAGCGTGGTAGTAGGTACTTAAAATGATTTTTTAATATATTTATGAATGTTACATAATGTTGATGATTGTCATTGATTAAAATTAAAAATAATTTATAAATTAATTATGCTTTTTATAAGCTTGATAATAAATCCTAAAGTATAGTTCATACAAACTATAACACTTAACAACAAATGCATGATAGATATCTTATACATAATATTCTCAATATATATAACTTACAAATTAAAAATTCACTTAATTTTTGTTACTACACATAATACATTCAATCTCATTAACTTATAAATCATGAAAAATCACTAACTTATTTATAATTATATGAAATAAAACAAAAACAAAATAAATGTTGTTCACCAATGACCACGATTTTTACCAAAAGCCTGGTGAAAGGTAGACTTATCACCACACTTTGGTTAATAAGCGTGGTGATAAATCAGAGAAAAAAGTAAAATTAATATATATAAATATTTAGAAAACATATATTAAAAGAAGTAGAGTATAATAATATATTTTAATAACGATATAGTATACAAATATATTTTAATACTCTTTCTCAACTTACAAATTTTAAATTTTGAATTTACAAATTTTGAAATAAACGCGTGGTAATAGAACAACCTATTACCACGCGTTTTTAAAAAAAAAACACCAAAAGCGTGGTAATAGGTATATCTATTACCACGCTTTTAATAAGAAGTGTGGTAATAGATAGACCTATTACCACACTTCTTATTAAAAAGCGTGATAATAGGTAGATTTACTACCACGCTTTAAGTAATAAGCATGGTAATAGGTGTTTTGATCAACGGCTGGAATTCCATCAGAACGCAAGTATATAAATTTAACCTAACGTCTTCATCGATTCAACCTGCTTCAACGCCCGGAATCTGTAAGTTTTCCACCTCCTCTCTTCATTTTTTTTACAGTTGAGCACTATGCCATTGATTTTAACTTAGTTTTTTTACTTGTCAGTGATCTTTCGCACATGGAAGCGTGGTGAAAGCTAAAAGAGGAGTTGTTTAATTTGCTGTTGAGGAAAGTTCTTTTCCGGCCGGGACCGCACACGCACCTTCATCAATTTGTGAGTTTCTTATATCCGTGTGTGATTTCTTTATTTGTGCGTAGGCTTCGAGCATGTAAACTAATGGAAAGTAATCTTACTTTAGATTTAGTGTCTGATTAGGCTTGTTTAGTGTATAATTAGGCTTCATATTTAATTTGCTGTTACAGAATGTTCTGTAGGATTGAACTTTGCTGTAGGATTTAAATGTAGATTCAAAGTTTGTTACAGATATAATATGTTGGGATTTTCAAATTTATTTAATTTAATTTAATTAATTGTAGTTATCTTGCATATGTAGATTACAAATTTGGCCATTATTGTAAAATAATAGTAATTTAATTTAAGTTTAAAATTTAAAATCTATAGGTGAAATTGCCATGTTGTTCAAAATGTTGTCTGCTTTTGTTATTTTTATTAGAATTTTTATTGTTGAAATTGTCATGTTCCCACACGCGATAGTTTCAATAAAACATGAAATTATTGCGCCCACATACATGTACGCAATAATCTGTACGAAATGTGCTTATTTGAGGTTAGAATATGTTCCCTTACTTATTCTCATTAATTCGTCGATTAGTGAGATACGCGATGAGCCGTAGATGGATAACGGCTAACCGTTTGAGCAACGAATACGAAGAAGGCGTTGCCGAATTCTGTGAATTTGCTAGGGCACACGCTACAAGAGTTGGAGAAGATTATGTCAGTTGTCTGTGCCGAAAATGCTGGAACGTGTCAAGATTGAAGATATCTAAAGTTCGCACTCACCTCATCATTAACGGTTTTGATGTGAAGTACACAGTCTGGTATTTTCATGGTGAGAGAGTTGGTGAGAAGCGACCGCGAGAGGAGGAGTTCCCACGGCTGGGGTTCCATACCAGGCAGCTTCTCGGGCTAGCTCGGTCCTATCTGAGACTTTTTACCTTGATCATCCCCATGACGCCAGATATCATACCGGCGCCATTCGGTGTTGATGATGCGATCGATCTTCTGAAAGTCGATCAGCTTACCCAGCCGTACGTCTCTGCTTACATCAGGTATTAATTTTTGTAATACAGTTAATGAAATGAAAGTAAGTACTGCATCGGTATAACTAATCTAAAACAAAATATATAAATATGCAGATACCTATTTTCTAGGTTCTGCCCCCCCAAAGTCTCAGCAACGGTTTGCATTTTTCGATTGCAATCGTATGAGGGAGTTTGGAGCCGTTTTTGAGATCAGAGTGGTCTACGTACACCAGCGGATAAAGTTCAGAGAGAGATTTGGATCTCCTGCGTGCTACTTCTTGTCGTACCACTCTGGCGCATCGTAAGTGATTTTCATGTGTTATTTTATTAAGTGTTTTAATATGATTTATGAAAGTGAGTGACTTTCTTCCTGAATGTGTCATTGGACTCTGGCTGCCATCTTTCCGAGAGCATCTACCGTCTACTACTTCGACTCTGTTGGATGCACGGCAGCACCGAAGAATCTTGTGCATTTTGTGGAGGAGTAAGTTCACCTAGAATTTATATTCATGAATTGTGAACGAAGTGTCTGATTTATGACAACTAATAGATGTCTTAGTTTTGTAATGTTTTAGAGGTCTGACACGATGGCGTGGGTCCCGAGCCAGAGTCACGTGGGAGTTAGTGACGGTACATTTTCAATATTAGTAGTCCATTGTATTTTCATCATTTATTGTGTTCAAAAACTAATGAGAGGTGTTCATCATTTATTAGTGTTCGAAACAGCCTGAGGGGAGTATGTTGTGCGGCTATTATGTCTGTAGAAACATGCGGCGCATCATTGAGGGTTTGTCCTCCCAGCCAGACACTAGTCGTTTCGGTCTACGGCAGGTATAATTGTAGTTAAAATTATTTCATTTATACTAATTTAATGTGATGAATGACAATATTTTTTAATCGATTACAATAATTTATACTTGTTTACAGCTTTTTGACCAGGGAGACGAGAGACTAGCACCTTATGAGTTGTCAGAGATCGACTCAGTGAGGGAGGAAATAGCGGCGCTTGTTATGGAGACGCACCGGAATTCCATAACCGGTGGATTAGTAGTATAGATTTCATATGTACGTGATATATTGAGACATATAATAGATTCTTGATTTTTTCTAATGAATTTTGAATGTTTAGTTTTTCTTATATAAAATTGTATTACAACTTTATCGAACATATCAAACATCGTTATGACATTCCATGATTAGATGTATATTTTGATATGCTAGACAATTGCAAATGAGATTGTCATGAACTATAATACATATGTTTAGTTTGTTGTAGTTAATGGAACTACAGACCATTTGTGGAATAATATAATCTGATTTTTGGATGATGTGTTATTCTGTGTTATAGAACGGAAGCATTGAAATCACAACGACGTTGGAAGTATGACTATTTGAAAACAATGGGAAATGATTTTTCGGCATTAGATTTGGTCTGGTAAGTCACTAAGAAATTTAGAGTTTGAGTAATCGTGAAGTTCCTTAAAATTGAGTATCGATGAAATTTTATGGATTCGGTCTGTTCATTCTATTTTCTTCTTATTTTCTCAGCACGCTGCAATGGACAGTTACTGTGCTATGACTCATGCTAGCCAGCTAAGTAATCCTTTTCGCGGACTGCCACTGGAGTTCAAGAAATGTGAATCATGTGGTGCAACAGAACCTTGTCAATGCGAATGTTAGAAATATCTAGATTTCCTCATTTCATGTAAGAATGTTTGTTAGAATGGAAGAAAGTGATAACATTTATGTATCTTATATAACTTTTGATACTTATAAATTATTATGATTGAAACTCTATTGTGGCTTACGACTGAAGCTTTGTTTTGGCTAGTGACAATCTTTTTACTCATTTAAATCATTTTGGATTTACAGAACTATCAATGATGATTTACCATTCATGACATGTTCTTGTGCTGAAGCGTGCAGTTCCCGGAGAGTGGGCCGACACTTCTGTCTTGGAGATAGATTTTAAATTTATGTTAGGTGTTGTTTTTATTAAATAGTATATATTACTAATATTTTGAATTATACTTTTTTTTAATTGTTGCGTTTATATAATTCAAAAATATTCTAGCAGGAAATCAGGTTTATGAAATATATTATAATGTGAATTTCGAAACATTTTTAAAAATCAAAAAAAGGAATTATAGGCTGGAGACCATTTGGAATCTAGCTGGAAAATAACCTACAAAACAGGTTGCTGATCAGCAGCGGTAAATTGGCCGAAAAATTAATTTGACCGAAAGCATACTATAAACTGGTCAAAAACTTCCAAACTCTTTGATTTCCGGAAATTGGTGGCAAAGTGGTCAGACCAGAGGCGGTCCTCCGAATTTAACTCAAAATTTTAATTATGTAATTTTATCCCTTCGGAAAAAAAATATTAGACCAGCCACTAAGTCGGACGTTCCTTAAAAATATTTATTTGGGAAGCCATTCCGACAAAGAGGATTTGGCCGTAAATTTGACAGATTTTTTTTTCCAGTTGTTTTTTAAATCAGAAGTTTGGAAAGGAAACAATCTAATTTTTGTAGTGGACATGCCTCTAGTACCGATTCTGGTTTCCAACACGTTGTGTCACAGCTTCAATTTTGCACAACTACTACATTCTCATATGTTGACAGTGACAAAAGTCTCATACGATTCGTCATTTTTGTTGTTGTAATTTGCATGTGTAATACGCTGTAAAAGCAATGTTTAGCCTGTTATCAAACATCTACTCGTCTTACATTAGATTGCCTGTGTGTACAAGGTTGAGTGATTTTTGGGTGGACTGTGTCCACCACGTACTGCGTTGAAAAGTCAAAATTACACGTGACGATTTATCATTGATTTGAAAAAAATTTTGACTTTTCAACGCGTCACGTGACGACTCTCCATTGGTGGTGTTCACCGCCACGTGGTGCACACAATTCACCCAAAAATTTCTCATACAAGATTGGGAATTATTCTTTAACCAAATTTAACATATTATCAGTTGATTTAGTCTCAAAAATTTTGCGAGGCTGATTTTTGGTAAGACGAGATGATTGAATGGTTGAGTTTGAATTTGGATGGAGGCATACGATTAGTAAGGACGAGACGGATTAGGTCAAAATGGGGGTGAAGTGTGGGATAGCTAGCACCTACAATGTCATCTGTTTGGTCATCAAACACACACTTTAGGTTTAGGTTTAGGACGTGCGAGCGCGGACAAATAAATATGCCTAACTCTGTTTCACATAACTTTCTCTCCACTTTCAACACAAAATCTTCGAGTTAGACTTATGTAACATGGCCTCTAAGATTATGTTCCATGTTTTGTCTCCCATGATGGGACGTCTGTCAACCATTTCCGTCTCCAATTATTCCACGTTTCGCATACACCGAGATGCCATAATCTAAAAAATACTTGAATTTCATGAAAATATGAATGCATCATTGAATTGAAAGATTAACTTCATTGAGAGGAAGCAAAGGTTGCCCTACATTTGTTAGGTTGATGAAGTTGTCCTATTCTAATGAAATGTCAAATTTAAACTATCATTCAAAAGAAGTTTTTTTTTCTAATTTATCCTCATCTGACTGTTTAATTTCAAGTATGTCCTACCTGCATATTCAATTTCGATTCTGTCCCATTTGACAGAATTGAGAATAGCATTGGCGGTTAGCTAAAATAAAATCGGAATGACATCTCCGCTTTGACATGTGCATGACCTCTTCTGAGCAAATCAGAGACGTCATTCGCAATTTATTTAATTGAGAAAAAATTGAAATAGAATGATATCAAAATTAAATAATAGGAGGGGAGCAAATTATATAAAAAAAACTTCAAAAAGCCTTAACAGCTACTAAGTTCATAAAACTAGTAACTTCAATCTCAAATTTCACCATCAAATTATCGGTTTTCGCTTTCCTCTTTTTTATTATATATCTTATAAATTTTTACTAATTTTGTTTACGTTGGATTATTATTTTTTTATGGTGTCTTAAAATATCTGTGACTACTATTATAATAAGTGTGATTCAATATTATTTGGTCCAAATAAGTGGGGCACATTATTTACTAATTTATACAAAACTAAAAATACAATTTTTTTAGAAATGCTCTTCAAATCGTATAATTATTCAAACTAATTTAAAAATTATAAAATAATTTATGCATATTTATTTACATTATTTACTAATAACAATATCAATTGCATCATTTTTCAAATCATCTAAGGATAATAACGGCGCATATTCAAGGCGGTTAGTGATATCAAACTCTATCCGCTTCATGACATATAAAAATAATACGCGTATCATATTTATTCAGATATGTGAAAATCGAAATCATTCTCAACCACGAAACACTAGCCATCACCAAAATATAAATAGAAAATTTAAAAGACGCCCTCAACTACCATTAATTTTCTAGTACGGATAGAAGAAGTCAAATATTTTAAAAATATTAAATAACAAAATATGGATTAAAATCTGAAGTTTTTTTAACCACGTTAAGCCACATATCACTTCGTTAATCCTACCTCATTAGTGTCGTCACCACCAGTCCAAGCTAAGTCATCCATAAAAAAAATTTGTCCAAATTTTAATTTTAAAATTGTATCAAAAACATAATTTTCAATTCAAAAACTCTAAAATTTGAATCTGAATATGTAAATTCAACATGGCTTCTTGGAAGTGAGAGTCACTTCATTTCGCTCAACAAGCTTATAAATCATATACTCTTCCCCGCATTCAATCAATTAAAAATCATAACGTCTAGCCACTCCACCTTCAGAATATCTCTTGCGCGATTGTTACACTTTATAAATTCCTCGTCAGCCATATATTAATAAATAAACGGTTATTCATTCGAAAAAATTCGACCACTTATCGGCTACTTACTCTTAAACTCAGTGAGCGAGGAAATACTGTTTGATTTATTGTCAATTTAGGTTTTATCTTTATCAAGGAATATACACATAGAATTACCAAATGTGAAGACAACCTTCTTTATTATTGATTGTTGTAGAAAGTGAAGGGCGCCTACACGAGGACAATTATTGAGAGAAGTATCTTAAGAAATGTCCACATAAGTTCCTTCGACCCGTTTTCCGTCTCATAAGTAGTATTTGCGCTAGTTAAAACCATTTGGCTCATTTCTCGTTTGCGTTGACTTAATTAAACCATATCTATTTTGAACGTAAATATAAAGAAGTAATATATCAATAAGTAAATAAACTCAAGAGATAACTTAAATGTGAATCGTTTGACTAAAGTATGTTCTTGAAAAAATGAATAAAGATCAAGAAAAATAAATTAGTAAAAGAATATATCAAATTTTATTCTTTCATTAAATTTAATAGAAATTTTTTCATTCAACTATTACTTAAAAATAATTAATACGGTATAATGTATAGAAAACAAACAAATGACATAAATTACATTGATACTAACTCCATCGAAATCGGTGTTATAGGCGGATATAATATGTGAAATAAAATAATTCTTGTATTTTTCTGTATTTGCGGTATGAATTGAAAATGAAAAAGATTAGAAATTAGACGATGATTCAAATAATGTTATATTTATATTGTGAAAGATTAATCGATTGAGTTTTGAGAGACACATTCCACCACATCTGACAAATATGATTGAATCAAAACTCGTTCCCTTCATTTGTCCCGACTTCTCACCTCTCTCTTTCGTTAATGACTTCCCAATAAACGCTCCACGAACGCCACACTTTACTTCTTCTTTATTTCGCATTGTAGGCAGTTTATAACTCACTCCAGTAATTTTTATTTGTAATTTTGGTAAGTGTTGTGTGTGTAGCTGACCCGCTTCTACCATTAGCATTATTTTCTTGATTAATAGTGAGTCGTTGCATTTTTACTTATTATTAAGGTTAGGATTGTAGTTAGAATTGTAAAGGTTAGAATTATAGCTCTTGCTTTGTGCATCTCCAATCTTTGAAATTTAACATTTAGATTACTAAGGTTCCTTAAAATTTAGTGAGTCATTGTCACACTCCAGGATGTTTCCTTAATCTCTAGTTTACCTATGGATGGAGCGTCCATCACTGGGAACGAACAGTATGAGGATTGGTTAGATGTCTTTTTGAAGTTGCTTGGACAGAGCCCTAAATATGGGAGATTGTTGTACGCCATCCACATGAATTGGTTTGCACGGAACATGCAGACCCTGCCTGATGAAGCTGAAATGGCTATGTTAATACATTATGTGTGCACCTACATCATGTGTATTTTGTCTTTTCATTGCTCACGGATCGGGTAATGACGTTTATCTTCATTTTCTTTCACTTTGTTAACAATTGGACGTCGCTTCTACGTATAATTAGGAAAGTGCGGTCTTGGTTTACTTATATCGGGTGCTTTGCTCGACTTGCACTGGGATGCACAAACAGATGGGTGAAGCGGTACTTCTACTCCAATTCTGATGTTAGGAGAGACTATCTTTCGGTCGCCCACCCCAGACGTCACTTCCCGTTAATCCACATGCTTCAGGTATTTACTCTTTACTTCTACCACTCATCTCATATAAATATGTAACTATCATAATATTTTATAATATGTCACGCCACTCAATACAAATGAAATTATAACTAATTATTATTATTTAATATTATAAATATTGGGGTGGTACTTAGACGTGTGCACAGAACATGCAGACCCAACCTAATGAAGCTGACAAGAATACTTTGATGCATTATGTGTGGGCGTACATCATCTGTATGTTATTTTCATCAATGCTCATGGGCGGTCTTGATTTGCTTCTATCGGTCACTCTGCTCCGCTTGTGTTGGGACACACAAGCAATGTGTGGAGTGGTACTAGTACTCCAATTCTGGTGTTGGAAGAGATTATCTTTCGGTCGCCCACACTAGACGTCACTTCCCTTACTTCACCTGCTGCAGATATTGATTCATGTAACTGTAATAATATTTTACAATGTGCCACCCCATTCAATAATAGTGAAAATATAAATAATTGTTATTATTTAATATTATAGACGATGGGGCAGTATTCTTACGTATGCACCCACCACCACCACCCCTCATACGTATTACAAAGACCATTTAGAACCCCACAGATTTCAGGGGATCAACCCCTTGTACACATGACAGTCACATCTAGACAATGGATATGTCACTGATTATCTCGTTTTCCTTAAGTGGCTTTACCCTCACGTGTAACGCCAACTCGGTTGGTAGCCATTCATACAAGATGGACCTTGTGATGAACACACATTGACCTGCACAAGGATACCTATCATTGAGAAAGGCTAGATATGGGAGTGGAGCACACAAGTTAGATTATAATATAAGATCACCGTGTCGATCATCTTGTTATCGGCTCCAATGTCATGATAGGACTACCCATAACTCATATGCTCCCTTGTATGATAGGATCACTCGTCTCTTTGTTTAGCCACAATATTTCTATGTAAAACATATCTGTCGACAACATCAGAGTCTACCAGTACTGTGAGAAAAGCTTAATTTCACTATAAAAAAGTTGTTTTCTAACCACCAATTTGGTTGAAAAATTGATCAAAAAACCATACCGGATTGCCGGAAAGAACATTCTGATAATAGTCATGATATTTTTTTTGCCACAAAAAAGTAGATGGAACAGTGACGCCGATAATTACTAGCGCCCAATTTCAGGCCAATTTTCATCCCATGTTTACGCCCAAATTTTTGCTCACTTGTGCAAAAAATGATATGGCGCCTTTAGTCCACTTTTCCAGCTATTTTCATCCACACTTGTGCAAGTGGGATTGAGATAAAAAATTTCAATCTTTTTTGGTCATTTCCGTTCACTCTTCACTTGGTCTTGCAAGGCCAATATCTCTGTCGCGGACGCCTTAGCCCACTCTCTAGCCGCCTAAGCTCCCTTTCTTACTGTGTCTGTTGTATCTCTCATAGCACGAGTCTCTCCACCAAGGGAGACAAGACGTCACGATCCATTGTCAGCATTAGTAGTATAAGAATTTTGCTCGATTGCTACGCAAAAGAGGCAGTAGAAGACCCCTACAAACCGTCAGTCATCTCTTAGAACTCAGATTCATACGTGTTGAGACCATGCAGGGGATAGACCCTCTTAGACTTCCCAAAGACTTCATCACAGACCATCATTTCCTTTATTGCTAGTGGCAGTGAAGCAAATGAGAGGTCTTCCAACTCTCTAAAGAAATTCGTACTTCAGATCCATCTGCAATAGAGAATAAAATAAGATCAGTTATTAATAAGCCACACAAACTTCATATGTGTCAAATTTAGCATGTTTACCTTAAATAATTTTTAAAATGAGATTTTATCATTTTGAACCAACTTAAGTTTCAAAACTATGATAAAGGTCCTTGAAAATTATATGAAGTGTGAAAATTCCATACTTGGGTGATGAGTATCCTCTTGGCTGTCTCGCTCTGTGCCGGATCTTCCTAAGACTTGACTGATCTAATGACTATAAACCATGTCTAGAGTCGACAGTCTTGATGCTCTCGGGTGGACCGGCAATGGGAACATAATCACCTGTGGTACTAGGCTTCATTCAGCTGACACGCTGCACAGTGCAGGAAGATGCGGCGAGTTGAATAGGCTTATAGACTTAAACTCACAAGACAACTGCTCAGCCCGCTATTAAGATGTGGCCTAACTTAGTCCGACGGGTGACTGAAAGAGACCCTCCCTAGATAAGTTGTTACTTAGGAACACGGGCAGCCTCCTCACTGAAATTCCCTGGTTTGTTGGGAATTCCATGCGCGGACCCTTGTCTTTCTTCTGGAAAGGGTTTTACAAACTAATGATCGTAATGTACACAAAAAATTATAGAACATCAACATAATTTTAATAAATGAAGACAAGTTCATCAAATTAAGCAGCTTCTAAGTAATTAAAAAAATATAATTTAACAATGTGAACACAAATTCTGTAAGTTCATCAACAAGAAACTAATGAATGCCATTTACATAAATTGAGCAACACTTATAACACAAATAAACTCATATAAACTAAGTAAAAAATATATTTTAGGATACCAGAGGCGAGATGGGTGGTTGTGCTGTCGGTGGAGGAGGCAATCAATGGCGGGATGGGAGGGTGTAGGGCGCACCGAAGATACTTTCGGTGGTGATGTCGAAGGAAGGAAAATAAAGAGGAGATGAGAGGAGGGAAGGAGAAAGGGCACAAGAGTTTGATTTTTTTTAGTTTTCAGTCAGTTCTTGCCAGTTTCGGTCAATTTTAAAAAAAGGCCGATCTTGGTCGAAAAAGTAGACAGTAAAATATTCTTTGTGTTATAAAAAATCAATTTTGGCATTAGTTTAGACGAGATATGGTCGGAAATTAATCAGAAACTTTCTGACAAGTTTCTAACCACACATTATTTTGGCCGCAAAAGGCGCGATTTTTGATAGTGTTTACAAGTTCATTTAAATATGTGTATATTTTATAGGGAAAAATCCAAAAGGGGCCCTGAACTATCATCGCTTACCCAATTGCGGTCAGAACTACCATGATTTCCAAAAAGGGTGCAATGAAAAAAAATTGAACTGATTTTTTGAATTAAAATTTACCATTACAATACAAACCTAATATTATTATAAGACTTAAATTTGTGTGCGAAAATTACGTCATTTGGTTATCAAAAGACGTCGTTTTCTTTATGTGCGCAAAATGGTATAATTTATTTTGATAATCAAACAATGTAATTTTGCACACAAATCTAAGTCTTGTAATAATATTAGGTTAAGAATGTAATGATAAATTTTATTTTAGAAAATCAGTTTAACTTTTTTTTCATCGCACCCTTTTTGGAAATCGTGGTAGTTCTGACCGCAATTGGGTAAGCGGTGGTAGTTTAGGGCCCCTTTTGGGTTTTATTCCTATTTTATAATGTGATTTATGCTTGTATTTGATTTTTTATACTTTAGTCGAAGACACTTGCCCACACATGTAAGACGGCAGCTGACATTTTTTTAGGAGATAAGGAGCAGGTGAAAAAGAACACTCATGATCTTTTATATTTGTGTCATATCGATCTAGTCGACTTGTATGAGGCTGCATTGGTTTCGATCGATCCTAATCTGATTTGTCTTCTATCCAATATTTTAATTTCAGTTTAGTTCTTTTAATGTATTATGCATAGATATAAATCACACTAATGTTGTTTGCTATAACAATGTAGAGGCATGACCCAGCTTTGGGCGTGGTACATCGTGAGAGACGCTATTAGAATTATAGTCAGAATTAGAGGAGCAGGATGACTGAACTAATGGAGCAGATGTGACTGGACTGTCACAGATCGCTTAGGCCACATAAGTTTCTTAAGCAAGTGAAGGTGATCAAGAACTTAGACTGTCGAAACACCATCCATGGCCCACGAATCCTTGCACATTAAGACATCGAGGTCGTCATTACAAGATTTTCACATTGGCGTTAGAGTTTTAGGAGGTTATGTTTACATTGTAATGATCATTTTGGAATTGTGTTAGAATGATAGTAATTATATTGGAATTGTGTTTGCATTATGTTGGATTCGGTTGGTATATATCATGAAGGTCACTTGTGGCTTGGAGATTTTATAATTCTCATGGCATTGTAATGTTCATTTTGGTTTAGTTACCATGGCCGGTTTATTGGCATGTTTTGTAAGTTGAGGGAAATGTTTGTTGAATGGGAGTAATGGATGAATACATATAGAAGATGCCTGAACCAACCAAATCCGCTAGTATTACTAGCAACTCACATACAAACGAAATTTACTTTGCCTATCAGTGGAATCTATAAGAAAAACCGTCATTTCTAACATTGGAATTCCTTCCTCAAGAATCCGCCTTTGCGAACCACGGATTTCATTAAAAAGATCAATTTTTGATGTCAGCATATATGTCACATGGAGCCTATTCGGCTGAGATTGACTGATATGGCCAATCTGTTGATAGTACCAGCGTAATTAACAGGCAATCAGCGAATTATGCAGACAGAAATCAAAACATAAAATAATATGGAAAACAAACTAAACAATGAGATAGATTTGATTAAAAAACTATATAAATAAGATAGCAGTCTTTGAAAAAAAATCACTTCATGAGCAGGTACAACAAACACAAAGAAAATACACATGCATTCAATCATCAGCGTGGGTACCTTGCGGATGATGGACGGGACCTCTTGCCAATTGATCACCACCCCTAGTGGCTATTTTACTTTTTTTATCCTAGTCAAAATTGGTTCAGTCCTCTTAATCCTCTCGTAATGGATTACAATAGATCATAATATTGTTTCATTTAAACTGTGTTTGATTTAGAAAATATTTGAGGAAAAGAAAAATTAGAAGAAATGAATTTCATTTGATTTTACTTTATTTGGTTTATTTGGTATGGAATGGAAAACTTGACGGAAAATCCAATAACTCCCTTGAATTTTTCTTAACTTTTCTTTTAATTTTTAATTCCATTTTTTTTCTCACAAGCTTTTCCCAAACCCAAACATAAAATTTACCTTTCCCTATAATTTTCCCTAAACCAAACAGTCTAAAAATATGAATTGCAATCGATTTGTGCCGATGAGCACCTCAAAACCTGATATGCGGTTAACATTCCAATTTTCATGCGATTTAATTACAGATTAAGAAAGATGGTCCGGAAAAGTTACGGAACATATCAACGAGTAAAAATTAGTGACGCCACTAATAATATTGGTTGAGTGGCCAAGTAACTTTTAAATTCCATTGATGATTAATTATGCGAGTTTTTTTAAAAAATAATAATAAATAAATAAAGCAAAAACTAATGATGGCAATATATTCAACGCCTGTATTTGACGGACACTGGAGGGCTTAATTTTGATAAGCTAGTAGTGGTCAACAGGCTAACTATGGAAATTGCACGATACGTACACACTTGTCTTAAGATGTCTAGCAATTAGGGGACCAAATTATCCCATTTTTCACTTCTAATTTGCCTTTCACGCTTTCTCCTTTTTCCTAGTCAAATTCAACTTCATCATTTTCTTTTCCATCACAACCTAATCACAACTCTGCTCTGGTCCCCCATACCGAAGTCGACTCTCTTTATATTTATTCTCCGCTAATCAGCTTACGCCACTTCTTATCCTACTTTAATAATTGATTGATTTTCGGGGTCTGCTTTTTATTTCGTTTTGAAGCAATGTATTAATTATTATGTTGATTTTTTGTTTTCTAAGTTGACATTTACTTTGTCAAATACGACTCGCAGTAAATCTAAATCAGACTTGTCGCTGCAATTGTGAACCAGTGGTTAATAGTCAACATCCAATAACTTAATTGTGCTGGTGGTAATAATTCGATCAATACTTAACCTCGCATTTTTGTGATTTATAATAACCTGTTACAATCGTGCTCTGATTTCATGAATTTATTTTGATGTATCAGTATTTTTTTTTCGATGGTCAGAGAGACCGCACACCTCTTCTATTTTGATAGTAACGTTCATACTCACTGCGTAAATGCGATATCAATAGAGTTTGAACTCATGATCTTGAAATTATTAAACAACATCTAAAATTACTCGACCTACACCATGTTGATGTTGGTGATGATGTATGAATATAGCTAGCAAAAATATCTCCTTTTTATCATGAGACTTGTGCAATTTGAGACACTTACGTGTTCAAGCGCGCACTCACTGTTTCCATAGAATTATCAACAATCGGAAATAAAAGGATGGATGTGGCTCTGTCTTGTCTTGTGTTGTGTCCACTCATTCTTGATTTCACACATCTCAATCTCATCCATGTAATTATTCGCTATACTCCATACACACCTCTTTACTTTACTTGCTTCTCCCACCCAATCTCTCTTTCCCCCCTTATCTTTTAGATGTCATTGATCGACATAACAAAATAAATTCATCGCACCAATAAATTGCTGATCTTGTGATTGATTGAGATGTTATCTAAACAATCTTCAACCCTTTGGATTATATATATATTTATATATATAATTAATGAGGTTCGGTTGGGAACTTCAAATTCATGTGAGAATTGAGAACTCAATTTTGACTATTGGATGAGATGATCTAATGGCTGGGAGAGCGGACACGTGTCAACACACAAGACACAACACGCGTCGACAAAACACAAGACACAACACGCCATTTTTACCTTAAGTTCTCACCAGATTTATAGTTCTCAGTGAAACCCCATATATATATATATATATATATAGGGGGCGGATCGGGTGAAAACCTGTTTGGATTTGTAAACTGTGAACCAAATCTGATCGTTAATTTTCATAGAATCAATGCATCAGATTTAATTTGAATTATAAAACAATGTAGCCATAAAAAATTAAAATAGAAAAAAAGAGGATCGTCGGATTGAATGAGATCAATGGATAATATTGGTTCACAGTTTACAAATCCAAAATGGTTTTCATTTGATCCACATTCTATATATATATATATATATATATAAACTTTGTTCAAGAATTGGGTTGTAAAGTGTGTGATAATTCATGATACCATATTTTTTGCATTATTATATTATTTTATTTATTGTTACTATTGGCTTCCTTACGTGCTAACCTACTGCATCAACGCCTTCACTAGATATATGCTACGAGTTATTTTTGGATGGATATAGTTCATCACGTGTCTGTAAACACTGTGAATCATGTGGTGTCACATGTCGCGTTGAAAAATCAAAATTACACATAGCGATTCACTGTTAGTTTTGTTTTTTTGTGTTACTTTTTAAGACATGTGGCATCCTGTGATTAGCGGTGTTCACGAATACGTGGTGAACTATATCTACCCAAAATGATTCTATTTGGTACTAGTTTGATATGAGAATGAGTTGACAATATCAAAATGAATTCATCTTCAATCTACACTGATGGGTAGCTAGCTGCTAGTAGATCAAATACGTGCGCAAATAAAGATTATACAAACTAGCAGGTAGTGTAAAGCAATACGTGACATGCAGGTAGCACTATGCAAGCATAAAACGTAAGGCTTTAAACTAACGTTAGTATTAATAAACCTAGCTTAGCTAGACAGTGGTAGTGTGTTTGAATTATTAGTGTCACCCAATATATATAATGTGTTATATACAATACATTCATAGCTTTTTCGTGGGTACTCCGTTTATAATTACTTGCCATGTAAGTAACATCACTTGTCTCTTTACTAGGAAACACCAAGCAACCTCCCTCTCTCACCATTCTCCCTCCCTCCCTCCCTCCTACTCGTTGCTTGCACGGCCAACCACTCATCACTTATGTCCGCCATCACTCAACCCCGCCACTGGCTAAACCTCACATTCTCTTCCATCCCCACACACACAATGAAACCCTAGCTTACGCATAATAATCAAGGGATAAAACCCAAAAGGGCTCTGAACTAACACCGTTTACCCAATTGCGGTCAGAACTACCACGATTTTCAAAAATGGTGCAATGAAAAAAAATTGGATTGATTTTCTAAAATAAAATTTACCATCACATTCTTAACATAATATTATTATAAGACTTAGATTTGTGTGCGAAAATTACATCGTTTGGTTATCAAAATAAATTATATCATTTTGCACACATAAAGAAAACGACGTTTTTTGGTAATCAAATGACATAATTTTTACACACAAATCTAAGTCTTATAATAATATTAGATTTGCAATGTAATGGTACATTTTAATTTAGAAAATCAGTCCAATTTTTTTTTCACTGCACTCTTTTTGGAAATCAAGGTAGTTCTGACCGCAATTAGATAAGCGGTGATAATTCGATGGCCCCTTTTAATTAATCAAACCCCAAACGATAAGACACAAAACACATACGTAGTACATGCTAGTATTCCGTCTACCATTTTGCTTGTACAAATCAAAGGTAGTGTACATGACGTGGCGTGCTGTGTGCACGTGTATACATACATCAACTTGCATGTATGTATCTGATCTCCTGTTTTGTTTACTAGAAAGGTGGCAAGTCCGGTACGATTCCTGAGCCCTAAGTTACATATACACATGTACGCTTGATGCTGAAGCAACTCAAATCCGTAACTTAGAATCATAAAATCGTGTAAATAAGGTAAAAGACTGGTCAAATATCCCAATCTCCCAAACCACACACACACACCCTTTTTTCAATTCTATTTATTTATCGGCTGCCGCCTGGTAAAGGAAGGAACTACGAGCATGCGCGTTTCACGTGCAGCTTTTTGGCCTCATCCTCATCATCACATGCACCACTCTTCCATCCAACGCTCACCATCGCAGCGAAGACTGCTAGCTAGGGATTTTACTAGAGGATCCAGCAGCCATCACGTTGACAACTGTTTGACTTTGGTAGGGATCGCAGTCAACGTCCTCCTCACTTTTTTATTTAAATTATATATGTTAAAATACTTTTAACCATTTTGTGCCGGGTACATCGATCCATTTAAAATGTCGAATATATATGTATATATACATTTTTTTTCATTGAAAACCATTTTTGTTAAACTGGCGAATGTAAAATGTCATCATTTTTAGCAAACTTATTGCATTTGGAGATCGTGTTGTTAATTACATGCATATTTTTTTTTGATTACATATTAATTGGTAAATTATTCGATAGCATTTATACAATTATTGAGAGACAACAATGTCGAAATCAGTCATTCTCTAGTTGGAACATGTTCATCATTTTCTTCATGTATGCTACATCCAATTAGAATGTCATGTGTAAATATGAAAATTTAAATGTATGATTTCAGTAATTAGAGGGGTCCAATCCCTAATCTGAAAGATTACGAGGGATAATGTTTGAGTTAGATTGAAGAGCACTCTACCAATAATGCTTGGGGGAAAGGGTCACGTGGTGAGATGCGTGCTAAAGAGACAAGTTTAATTATCAGTGAATCTTGCGCAGGAGGATGATATCGATATATACTCCGGTAGTTACGAGGAGGAGGTAATGAGAAGTAGCAGTAGTAGTAATTTGCAAAAGCGTCAAGCAACATCCTCTGTTACCTGTCGTCTGACTACTTCTCTGCTTTGCATATTCTTATTCTTATTCTTATTCCATCTTTTGTTTTTTCCTCAGACTTTGTTTGCCTCTCAAGTTACTTCCTTCCCGCTTTCCAACGTACGGACTAGTCTGCTTCCCCCAAGCCCTAATATTTTCACACTCGTACGTTATCCACTTTTACTTTAGACCCACTTCGTGTGCTCCCGTATGTGTTCAGCTTTAGCTTTCAACTATTTCGCCTCCGCATTAATTCATTACTTTGAACTCAAAACTCTTTTTCAACACGTATGTCTCAGCTTTACATAACCAAAACCAAACACGCCCCTCCCCCCGTCCGTGTGAATCAAGGCACTGCTGATGGTGAATATCTTACGTAGAGGTGCAGTTTCATTTCATGCACGTCCTGTGAATGCATACAATACGTGGCTGGCGATGAAGCGGGCACGTTGTGTGATACCGCCACGTGGAGGAATTGCGTGAGTGGCGTGTTGGTTGAGGCCGGAGAATCAGCAGCTCCCTCACACCAAGAAATCAGGGGTGGTTCTCGTCTCTCAGCCTGCTGCTGCCTTCACAGGCAGTTATTCGGAACCACGTCTTTGTATATAAATGTCATTTGGGTCGGAGCCGCCACGTACGTTTGAGAATGAATAGTTGGGAATCACATCCACTACAACCAAATAATTAACAGCCACATAAATTGATGTAGTTTTAATTTTTATTAATCAATTTATTACTCACATGTGTTCTGTTTAAATAAAATCACTCATAATTTATAAAATCATTCATATTTTATACAATACCATTATATTTTTTCATAAAATTATTTTAATTATAAATTTATTTGACTGCACTGGATATAAATCTGAATAATTGAGGGTGCCATGTTTGCTGGAGCGGAGGACAAACAACTTTTAATTCACTGGATTTCCTTCCAATCAACT
The DNA here is from genome assembly GCA_002312845.1 of Kalanchoe fedtschenkoi. Classification (NCBI taxonomy): domain Eukaryota; kingdom Viridiplantae; phylum Streptophyta; class Magnoliopsida; order Saxifragales; family Crassulaceae; genus Kalanchoe; species Kalanchoe fedtschenkoi. The sequence continues at coordinate 268,419 of NQLW01000867.1, forward strand.
TCATATTTACTGCAGTGTCGCGTCAAATCAAATTAATCGAGGAAAAATAAGGGCATCCACGTCAAAGTTTCTGTTGAGAGATTTGTGTCGGATCACAAATGATGATCTTCTGACACAACACCGCTTCATGCAGACGAAGCGATTCGCGAATAGAGAATATATGACGTTTTCAAGTTAAAAGTGTCATATATACTTTATACGACACTTTTAATTTAAAAGTATCATATAAAATATATATCATATACGGCGTTTCCAACTTAAAAGCGTCCTACAGCTCTTTTAAGTTTGAAACACCGAAGATGGTATGTTATTTAAAAGTTGAAATATTTAATTATAAATAATTTTATACCATAAACAATCTTATACAAAACTTTGAACGGATTAAAAAATTTATTATTTAAATTGTTATCATATAAAAATAAAAAGGAAATGAATTAATAATTATAAACAACCAAATATTTAATTAATTAAAAATTTTAATTAACATAATATGAAAAAGGTAAAGAAAATATATTATGACACGGATCCATGCGCAGATGTTTAAAAGTTTTGTTTCAATATGGAAATAAGTTTGTGAAAAGAATATTTATAACAAAACTGAATTAGCATGACACAAATATGACGTGGCATGACACAAACCTTCTTTTAAATTTGTTTTGATAGGAATATCCTAACAACAAGAGATGATGACGTCAGACTTGTTAACAAGCTATCCAGTCTTGAAATCGACCACGCATAAAGAAGAAAAAATCCTAGTTTTGTTTTTCAATTTCCAAGTGTTTATTTTCATAATGAGGCAACACATTTCAATTAAAACACTAATTTTCATTATTTATGGTGATGATATTAAAACACTCATTATTTTACTCACTCTTAAAATTTTTCATCATACTTTTTTCTCAACTTTTTCTAAACCAGACAGAAAATCTATTTTTAACTTTCCATCTCAAATTCCTTCCACCTAATTTTCTTTGAGTAAATTGTTTTGATTAGCTAGATAACGTCAATCATTTATTTCAACAATTCAGTCAACATCCAGGTTCAGACCAAATTGTTTCTACTTTAATTTAAAAATAATATATTTAATTTTTGTACCCCCAATTAAGTCTAAAAATATTATATTTCTTATTTTTGTACCCGCAGTCAGTTTAAAAAACTTTTTGTTCCCCCAATCAAGTTTTTAAAAAATATTATATTTTTTTATTTATGTACCTCATTCAACATAAAAAAAATTTTGTGCCCCAAAATAAAATTTCTAATTCCGCTACTGATATAAAATATATACGGTGCTTTTAACTTTAAAACGTTATATATTCTCTAATCGATACCGTTTCTTACAAATGAAACGGTGTTGTGTCAGAAGACCACAAACCAGCCTTCACATTGAATCGAAGCGCTTTATGATATGACACAAACAAAAATCCACGTCTTAATTATTTACGTCTGAATTGTTGGTGCATATAACGCGCTACTTAAGATAGTGTTTTGTATGCTTAGTGGGATAAAATAGATTAATTTCAAAGTTATTAAACTAAGTTGGTTCACTATTACTTTGAAATTTCAAAACTAAAGTGGGTCATTACTCTCTCTATAAGCCTCAAAATTGGCGTGTGTTAGGTTTTCAATTATTGAGATTATGGTTATATAGTTGTTAAAAATTAGAGCCATTTTATTTGAAAATTCATTTCCTAATCACATGTTGTTAAATCTGATCTGCTCTTTTATTATTGCTCCCATCCACCTACGTCTCAAATTTGCTCGCGAAGGATTTGGATTACTCCACCCCTACACATTGAGAAGTTTCTCCAACTTCATCTAACGACTAAACTTTATTTCATCTTAATCTTAAAAATGATCCTCTTTTTTTACTTAATATTAATTTTATCTGGGTGTTATATATATATATATATATATATATATATATATATATGGATGTTCAATTAAGAACCGCAAATCATCTGAGAACTGAGAACTCAAGACAAAAATGGTGTCAACAGACAAGACAAAAACGCGTCAACAAAACACAAGACACACAAAACGTCATTTTTGTCTTGAGTTCTCAGTTCTCACATGATTTGCGGTTCTCAGTGGAACCCCTATTTACATATATATATATATATAGACTGAATTGTATTATCCAATGTAAAATTTACATTTGGTTCAATAAAAATCACAAAGCGTGATGATCAATAAAGGGCATAAAAATCATAATAAGTTAACCATGTTAAAGTATAAATTATGTGATAGATCAGGATTCGGTACTACGTAGTTATTTGTCGTGCAGTCTAAAACGGTGTTGTTATGATGGCGTCATATATATATATATAGTAGCTGCAAAGGGAGGTAGATGATTCGAATTTGAGTTCATAAGCTAATCAGAGAAAATATGTCGAGAAATTGATTGATACTAAATTAATTAAAGAGATTTTGAAATGAAAATTTAGGTTGAACCAACAAAAACATGCCACTACTAAAATTTCAACCAACACGAAGTCATGAAGATTGTTGAGCCGTACATTTAAAAGATATGTGGGGCACTGTACTGCAATCCAAAATGTGAAGCGAGTGGTCTAGTTATACATACCCACGTTTCCATTTATTATAATTTCATTTAAGAAAAAAATCAAGAAGATTTTAATTACCACTAATACCTTAATTACAATATGAATTATTGGAATAGTTGAAAATGATGCTAGGAAAAAATTCATATTAATTTATTATGTTGTTTAAAATCATTTGATTTGGTTCATTAATTAAAATTAATCTTATTAAATTTATTAAATATTAAAGTTGATTGAATATGAAAAAAAACATGTTGAATAACCATCATAGTTGGTCCATAATGAATCTAACTGAAATGACAAACGTAAAAAAAAAAAGTGCACCATAAACATCCAATGAAAAAAGCCGTTTATTTACACCTCATCATGTTGAGTAAGTCTCATGTTATGGCCGACATGTGTATTGTATGTATAATTAAAAATGAATAAAAAAATTTAATTTATTTAGTGAAATAGTTCAAATAAATGAATACTGACTATCATACTGACGAACACAAAATACACGTAAATCAATTGCTTCTATAACAAAAAAAAATAAATGCGAATTACTACCTAACTGAATTGATGGATCTTTAATCTATCATGATGTATCACTATTTATATAAATTTGCAAGCCCATCTATACCTTTCATACAAAAATAAATAAATAAAATGTGAAACTTAAAAGTAGTATAGATGATATTCAGATACAAATGAATAGGATATCATCTACAAAATAAAAATAACATAACATCATCGGCCGACAACAAATGTCATATCATACCGGTTTTTAGCGCCATGTCGTTTAAACTTTCATTTCATGATATAAATGGTGTGACCTGCTCAATCTTATCGAAATTAATTGTTCATCTTTTACAATAACTATTTGTTAATTTTAATTTTTTTATATCAGTATCATGTGACAAAGTCATGCATTGTGTCATGGGACAGGATAATACTAATATGACATTAGCAATTAATCATGACATTTGTCAATAAGATATTGGTGATTTAACTTCAAAACTGCACCATTTTGAATAGCTGTAAAGTGGCTTGTCTGTTCCGGATTATGATCCTTTGTAATTTACTCCCGGACTTTAAATTTTGAATCATCTCATGGTTAAATACATGTGTAAAGTATAAGGGAAGCAAGTTATATATTCAAACACTGATGCCATTTTGAATGATGTGTTTAGAGATTTTAGGATTTTAAGGTTTGAGATTTTTAATATTTTAGAGTTCATAGTAGTTTGGTGTTTTTGGTTTTTAGTGTTTTTAGAATTTATAGTTTTTAAGTTTACGAGAAGATACCGTTTTAAAGGGGTTTTGAAACAGTTTAAAAACAATAAAACTATGAACTTCGAACAAAAAAATCCTAAAAATCTTAATAATTTAAAAAAATTAAAATTTTAAAATATTAAACTCATAGAATCATCCAAAATGATAATATTTTAATAATTCAGATATATAACTTATATACCTTACCATAATATATATGTCGAGCCTGCAAGTTAAAAAATTTATTTGCTCATGAGACAATATGGTCGATGCAGATTGTATGAGTAATTTTGCATTATTTTATATCATCTTCTTATATTATTAATCTCTTTGTTTTCAACAATTCTTGAGCTCAAGGAATTCACCTGGAACATCTTCTAGCATAGTTTAGATGATTCTTTCACTTTTGGGGTTTTGTACATCCCTATTTCTTATCAATACAAAGCAACCTTTTTGCTAAAAAAAAAAAAGTTAGAGAAGATGGATATATCTTACCATATTCTTTTTTTTCTATTTCCATATTCAATTTGAAATTATTTATTTTCATATCAATGTATTAAAATGTAGTTTAAATTTCTTACCTTGTAATTACAAATTTAATAATTTATTTTGAAATTTTGTTAGAAATGGTGCATGGAGCTTTATCTAATTTTAAACATACTCAAATATTCTTCTTATTTGATTATATAAGAAAATTTAGACACCAAAAACATAGTCAAACATATGTTTATCGTCAATAGAACAAGTACTCGTATTAACGTAAATTACTGACTTACTACTATTAATGACATTTAAGTTAAATAACGATTTATTGCATTTCTACGTGAGTGAGATAATTATTCACAACTAAAGCAACATTGGAAACGCTCGATCAAACGAAACAAAACGACATTCAATGCTCAGCCCAATAATTTGAAAGCGACGAAACACCGGCACAAGTAACAGGCTGAGATTTTACTCCCATAATGAAAACAACAAATCAAAAATCCCCCTGGACGAACTGCAGGACCTGGTCAACGCCCCCATGATCAGTCCTAATAGCTCCATTCAAATTATAACTGTAAGGGCAATTAGTAATAAAGGTTGCCCTAAATATAACCAAGTACTATATTACAGTCACGAAGAGTGTCCTGGAAATTGCTAAATGCGCTGATATGCACTACCTAAAATTTTTAATGTAGGCTGTGTTTGGTTTAGAGTAAATGAGGGGAAAGAAAATTCGAGAGAAAGTTGAAAGAAAATTTAAGCTGTGTTTGGTTTGAGCAACGTTTAAGAGAAAGAAGAAGTTGTGGAAAAATGAAATTTTCATATAATTTATTTTATTTTCTGCTTATTAGATTTAGGTGGAATTTTTTTTTAAAAAAAAACTAAAATACTCTTCAATTTAAATAAATTTTCTTTTATATTTTTTTATCTGACTTTCTATTTAGTTTTCAAAATTCAGTTTTTTTCTAATCAAACAAAAGAATCCTTCTCATTTTCCTAAAAATTATACTTCTCTCAACTTTTTTCCTAAACCAAACACAGTCTGATTTAGGAAAAGTTTCATGGAAAGAAAAATTTAATGAAAAATAAAATGGAATTCAAATCCTTTGTGGAATTCATTTCATTTTTCACTTGTTTGTTTATCAGGAAAAATTTAAAGGAAAATGTCATTCTCTAATGTTATTAATTAAAAGTTTTCATACAATTTTTCATCATACTTTTTTTCATGAAATTTTTCATCTAAACCAAACAAAGAATTTCTCTAACTTTAATTTTTCTTTCCATCGAAAATTTTGTGGAAAATAAAATTGGATGAAAAACTAAATAAAAAATAAGTTAAGATAAATTAAATTGTAAAACTTTTACTCTATTTTTTTCCTTCCAAAAAACGAAACAGAGCCTAAAATTAGATTATTTACATTATTTTTGAGTTGTATTTTTTCAGCATAAGTGGGAGTGTCCTTGTATTTGTTGTTGAAGAAGCTAAGCTCGCTTTGCGTGATTATTATTTTTTCTTCATATTTTTTTTATTTAATACTTATTTTTGGAGTATATATATAAGGCAGTTGGCGTTGTATCACTCAGTGATTCCTCTCCTCTCATTTTCGGCTTATCCTCCATCGGAGAAGACGAAGCTCAGCAACAGACACGTAAAAAAGAAACCAACCCGAAGCGCGTGTCGCCATGAGAACTAGAAGAGGCTTCTGCTATCCAGACGTCGACGCCCCCCGCCAGATCATGAACACCGAAAAGCGACGCTGCGATCCCCGCAACGAATTAGACTCCGCCACCCGGAAACGTCACCGGACTGCCTCATCCGCCGGCGACAAAACTGATTACTTCGATTCTCTTCCAGATGATCTCGGCATTTTGATACTCTCTAAATTAAGCTCCTCGGCGGAACGGCCCTCAGATATTCTCAACGTTCTGTCAACGTACGGATCTTCATTTCTCATTCTAAATTTGTTTCATATTTGATTTTTTTTGTAAATGGACGCTGATTTGAGTTCTGGTGGTTGCAGATGCAAGAGATTGTACGGATTAGGTTTGAATTCACTGGTTTTGTCAAAAGCGTCTCGAAAGGCGTTCGCGGTGAGAGCCAAGAGCTGGTCGGACTCCGCTCACCGATTTCTGAAGATATGCGCCGAATCTGGAAACGTAGAGGCCTCCTACACGCTCGGAATGGTATGGAAATTTTTGCTATCGATGCTTTTCTGGAATTTTGTTAATTATATTTTTCGGGATTTTGATTTTCTGGATTGTTTTGTTTCTTCAGATTCGATTCTACTGCTTGCAAAACAGAGGAAGCGGTGCCTCGCTGATGGCGAAGGCGGCGATTAACTCATACGCGCCGGCGTTATACTCACTGGCGGTGATTCAGTTCAACGGCAGTGGAGGTTCGAAATCGGACAAGGATCTACGCGCCGGAGTGGCTCTGTGCGCACGCGCCGCCTTTCTCGGCCACGTCGACGCCTTGAGAGAATTCGGGCACTGCCTCCAAGACGGCTACGGCGTCCGGCAGAACATCGCGGAGGGCCGTCGCTTCCTGGTCCAAGCCAACGCCCGTGAGCTGGCCGCCGTTATCTCCTCTTCGTCATCCCTCTCGCCCAGCACTCTCATCTCGTGGTCTCCGCACGGTCACCACCGGCGCGTGACCGGGACGGGGTCGTGTCCTCTGTTGAGTGACTTCGGCTGTAACGTGCCAGCGCCGGAGGCGCATCCGGCGAACAGGTTTTTGTCGGAGTGGTTCGCGGAGCGCGGCGGAGCTCCTGGGGCGGGGCTGAGGATGTGCTCGCACGAGGGTTGCGGGAGGCCGGAGACGAGGAAGCATGAGTTCCGTCGGTGCTCGGTGTGCGGGGTTGTGAACTACTGCTCGAGGGCTTGCCAGGCGCTGGACTGGAAGCTGCGGCACAAGGTGGAGTGCGTGGCGGTGGATCGATGGAATGAGGACGGCGATGATGACGTGGCTGACGGCGTCAATGACGCTATGGATGAGAGTTAGACGGCCGGGATAACGGTAACGGTGGTAGCTGTTATTTCTGCTCTCCCAAATTTTAGTTTTGACCGATGTGACAAGAAATAGAAGGAGAAATGGGGGGATATTAGAAAAAAAAAGTGGTGAGAAGGGATTTAATTACTATTTGGGGGGAGAATTTCATAATTTGGATTTGATACTTGATATGATATTCCACGTTAGACATATTATTATTATTTTGTGGATAGTTTTTGTATATTTTTAGGATAAATGATGGGGTTTTTTTGTTGGTAAAGTTTTGGAAACTGCCCAAGTTATCTGATACCCTTTTTTTGTAAATGTACGTAGAGATGTACTACTAGATAACTCTGTTTTGACTTTTTCATTTAATTTTGATTATTGTGATTGTGATGATGGAACCGAAGAGGGTAACAATTGCAGAAATCTTGGAAGAGAAGCTCTGATTATATGTACGCATCTGCACGCCATTTCTCATGCTTATAAGGTAACAGCGGAGGTTTAAAAAAAGAGAGGGGGGAGGGGGTACTCAATAATTATTGTTCAAATCATTTGCTACATGAGAAGTGATGTCGAATCGAGTAGATGATCTGACGTAAAGACGGTACGTTAGGGAAGACTGAAAATAGTGTGATACTACTATATGTTGTTGTTGGGTTGCACAATGATGGTGCACTGAAGAAAACAAGCAGGCACATTTGACTAGGCCACTCACTAGCGTGCCATCCATAATCAGGGAGGGTAATGGTAGTGGGTATGGCATCCAACAAATTAATATGTAAAGCACTAATGAACTGGTTACTGGTTTATTTAATGATTGACCCGATGAGAACGCTGGACACTGGCCATGATGTTCAGCAAACCCGATGAGGGTAATCGGCTTTTTAGCAGGTGTTTTTTATTAGTTATTTTCGAAAATAGCAGAGTAACATGTTGGAGTAAAGCAGTTATTAGAAGAATATGATGAGGTTAGTGGAGAGAGAGTGGGAAGTTGTGTCATGCTAAGCACACCCACGGCCTCTCCTGAGTGGTAGGCATTAAGACATCATGAATGGTGTGCGTCCTACTGTATTTACAAGGCCTCCCTCTCCCTGTATGTATATATATATATATACGAGTATAGTCATCCGTCGTCCCGACGGTTCGGTTTGAGAATTTCTTTTTAAAATATGAAACTGTAAACCGAACGATTTTTTAAAATTTTAAATCAAACCGAACCGGACCAAATCAAACCAAACCAAACCAACCGGAACCAAATCGAACCGACTGAAACCGAACCAAACCGGGAGCGTGCGACGCTCCCAATTCTATTCTGTTATATATATATAGATATGCACCTACAGTATCTTATTTGAGTTCGTTGTGGTTTGTTTGTTTTCCAGTTGCAGGATCCTCCGCCAGCATCAACGACTTTTTGCTCGGGCTACCCATAACGGATCACAACCTCAGACTTGAGCTTCTAGCCCAGGCCCATTTGGACTACTATTGTATTATATCCCATGTCGGCTGTCGTTTCCAACCGGCCCTTCTCTACACTGGGACAAGACGCTCGTTCCACTTCACTTTTTGTTTTTTAATTCTTTTTGTTTCATATTTAAAATGGTCTCATTTCCAAAATTCATAGTTACAATCGAAGCCAATCGCATTATTACAAATAATTGTTAATTTGAATCCAATCGTGTTTCAAATAGTGGTTTTAGGATGTGTAAAGATGCCCATCAAGCATGCTGCTGACCCGTTTAACACATTGGCGCATTGCAATTAGATACTAATGATTGACTTAAGTTGAACGTTGTTACAAACTGCGGTTGTACCTTCAGAGAAAGGCACTATTTAAAATAACTGTTCCACTAAATCCAACTGTTCAATAGGAATTATCACCACCAAAATGTCATTGTTTTGTCATAAAATCCTTTTAGATTGAAATTGAATGGAAAATTTCATGCCATCTGCCGAAAACATCTCTGAGAGTCGACTTACCGAACGTCCCCAAAAAATGGACTCTTTGTTATATTTGAAAATATTCCTGCAAATATGCTCCAAAACAAATGGATTGAGACTCTTTTGCGGCCAATTTGTTGTCAGCAACTTCTTAGAACTTTTAAAAAGTAGTATATTTATTTTTTTGACAAAAATATCACTGCTAGTTGGCCGCACAAATTTTACCATTTCCGGTTACTTGCGCCAACCTATGACCAACTTAAATGAAGGATACGATGTGCCTGGAACGTGGCCAAAAGCTGATCAGAAAAACAATTCTAAAATTGGGCTCGAATTTTCTTCTTCTTCCCTTCTCTATCTTCCGTCTCTTCCTCCGCCTCCAATCTCTCATTTTCTTAATTATAAAATAATTTTTTGCAGATAATATCCATTTAGATAAAAAAAATTATGTCATTATCATATGGCATTCATTTCGGATGACACATGATTTTCACTAATGTAGAAAAACCTTTTATTAGAATTGTACTTTTTATTCCATTTATTTTTGGTTTAGAAGTTTGTTTTCTTTGGGCTAAATGTTATGCGAGTGATTAAGTTTATTGCAGATTGTGTTTGGTTAATGACACTTGAACATTTGGATTAGGTTTGCTTTGGATTTTTTTCATGTTTTGGACTGTTGAAAGTTGCACTTTCATTATTGACTCTTCTTATGCCACACTGCTAGCTATTTCTCCTGGCCTTTCTCAAACTTAAATAGTGAAGTGTTAAATTTTTTTACAAGCATGAAAAGAAACAAGGTTCATGAGAAATAGAAGCAGTGTGACATAACGAGAGATACTGAAATAGTTGCAACTGTTGAGCTCATTCATGAAATACTAGAAGTATATTGTATTATTCAAACTTTTGTAACATTTAATTTTTCCGTCCTAATTTTTTTATGAAATATTCACACGTAGAGATATTCAGAGGAAAGAATTTTGTTTTTAGCAGGTTTTGGATTTGATCACCACTATGGGAGGACTATTTAGTATATTTCGAGATACCTAGTTAAAACTGATTGATGACTAAATTATTTGGATAATAATGTGGTGTGAGTATTATAGAATGGAAGCATTGGAATTAGAGCAACGTCAATGATTATAATGTGGAATTCGTAATTGAGCTTGAGGAGATTTTTAAATTTTCCAGAACAAGAATAATGATCAATATGTAAGGGTGTATGATATCTTCTTGTCAACGTCGTAGGAGTAGGATTGAACTACTTGTCAATTCTGTAAAGAGTTACTAGCTTAGTAAAGGGTTTATGTACAATCATTTTAATTGGATCATTCACGAAGAAGATGTGATTCTCATAGATATTGAGTTGTACGAAGATGCAATAACGGTCGACAACAACTTATCCTGGTGATCTAGGTTCATCAATATGGTTCAAAACTCCATAACAGAACGAGGATGATGTCCCTGAAGAAGTATTAGATGGAATTGAAGGGTCTAATAATTTACATCATGATGCATCAGAAGCTTTATTTTCTAGATGCATGACACACATTGAATTAGTTATTTTTACGAGGATGATGAGAATAAATAAGTGAGCACATCACAAAGAGTGGTTACAAAAAGATATACACAAATGTAAGTTAGTTACTATTCATAGGGCACAAATTTCTTAACAGATATTCTTACAAAATCTCAGGTATGAAGTGATCAAATATAATGTGTTCATGCATGACTACATGAACGCCATGCGTGTCTTGAAGATGAATGCAACAAAAAAGAGACATGTTGAACGATCAATATTGTTGAATGCATATTTGCGGTAGAAAGCCGCACATTATGGATAATCTTTTGAGAATGATGATGGTGATATATAGAAATCCATGTTTGACTCATACTCTTTCTATTTTAAATTATAGTGGAAGACCGTTCTGATTGAAGAAGTCTCGTGTGCTCCAATCATAGGAAAAGAAGCTAACTGAGTATTTCGTTCTGTCTAACATTCAAAAAATACAACGCACACTAGAATAAGTTTTCAAACTTGCTTTAGTTTTATTTATTTTTCATCAAAGCATACTAATCAACTTCACGAATAGTAAACGGACTCACAATTGGCATAAGAACGAGTAACACTACATGAAGATCAACAATGTGTAGCTACACATTGTGATGAGCTTTTTAAATGGTTACGCGCATACATAAGTCCAGCGTATTATCAAACCTTGATATATGAAAGTTTGTAGTACATACACCTAACAAAATTATGTTATTACAGGTTATTTCACAAGGTGATAATCTATAACTCCGTGGTTGGATGATGCTGCATTCAGTTTTGCATAAAAAGTCACAATGTTTCTGGCGTATTGCATAAATTACAATTTGTTTAAAACCGAAAAAGCATCCACAGGAAAGCAAATGAATAATAATGGTTTTTGCATGAGAAATGTTGACAACATGAACAATGGGACACAAGATTATAACGTGCTACACGATACCATTCAGCTGATATATTTAACTCTTATCCTTTAATACATGTTGTGCTTCTAAAGTACATATCGTTGGACCTACACTATGCAAAGAACTATACTGAGAATGAATTAGGACTGGTAAACAAGAGTTGTGTATTCTCAGTTAATATGAACCTTTCATGTTGGCCCAGAAATATGACGCAACTACCTGGTTCGGATAAGCACATATGGACATGATGTCTATATGTAAGATAAAACTGAGTGGAACAATGATAATAACATAGACAAAGCCTTTCAACAAGACTCTCACAAATTAATATTAATTATTGAATCATGACTTACAATTTTAAATTCCTTAATCATTGTGGGGAATGCAACTAAGCCAATTGGAAATTTAAAGTATCTACTTTAAGTTGATAAGATCCTCTCATAATTACCTCTTCTTTTGAAGCAAAACGCAGGTCGGGCCCTTCACTTCCATGCACAGGTACCAAAAGTTCCATCATCTACACATGAACGACAAGCTGATTTTAGATAGAACAATTGTGGTTCAAGTATGTGACCACTGAATATGATAATGAGATGCTGCAATGCAGTTAGGGACCGCGAGAATGTAGCAATAGTATCGCAGTACTTCGAAAGAAAAAGGAGTCATTTTTGAATGGACATAATCTGTGGACTGCGTACCAACCATTATGGAGATGTGATGTGTTTGTTTGACTAGCCACGTTTAAAAATTTCAACCGTTGAATATTTATCACATGTCATTTAAATTTTTCAACGCAAAATTTCTCATTGATGATGTCCATGATTATTGAGGTTAGCTCAATATGACAATAAAATGCGACAATACAGACTGCAGAACCCAACTTATAGTGAAACACTACCACCAAACCATCCTAGCAACCATGTTCTTAAATTAACAAGTAATAAATATATATATACAATATGTTCGTCAAATAAAGTATTCCTCACAAAAAACAAAATAATGATATTGAAATTTTACAATAAATTCATTTAAATTAACTTTTATTTAAAAATTATTATATAATACATACTTATATCAGTAATATTATGGAAAAGATAACTATATGAATTTATGCATACATATATTGTTGAAGAATTTTTTACTCGGTCGAGGCCCCACATAATTGGTTTAATTCATTTGAAGCATAATTTTAATTCAAAATAGCAAGTGTTTTATGCATATTTTCATGACAATATGTTGTTTTGGTTATATTAATTTTGTAGAACTTATTAAATAACAAATATATTTATTCATGGCGTGACTTCACAACAAAAATTATAATTTTTCAAAAAAAAATAATATTGTTGTTTGGATGCGTCACTTTAGTCTTGAAACATAAATCCTCTATTATCTCGGTTGTCTATCGTAGCTTTGTCATTTTATATTTTTCTGTAAAATAATAAGCACGAATCAAATAATTCACTCAAATTATTTAACTGATTAATAAAATAATAAAAAAGTATTAGAATGAGTTTGATGTAAGAATACTGACATATTTTCTAAAAATAAGGTTATTTTTGAAAAAAATACAAAAAAAATAAGGTTATTTGTAACAAAACTATATTATTGAGGGTCCATTTTTTTCCATTCGTCCAAAACCCTCAAAAAATCAGGACCGTACCTTAGTGCAGTCTGGGACTGTAAGCACGTAGCACTAGTACTCCACTACATAGGTGATAAACAGAAGCAAAGATGAGGAATGGGCAGGAGTATACGAATAAGTCGGAATCTTAAGAAAGAAAAAAAAATTTGAATAATAATTAATTGTGGTGAACGAGATTTTGAGTGTTGTCTAACAACTTTAAGGTCTTGAATGTGAGCATTGGTAGTACCACATTTACGTTTATATATATTAAAGGTGCGCGTGAGCTGATTCGCATTGAGTATGAGTATCACAATCAAGGTGGAGGGTGTGCTCCCCCCTAACCGAGCCTGACTAAGGCCCAGTGCAATCGAATCGATCACACTGGACCCCCAAATTCGTACAATCCTCAATTTTTCAGCCCACTCCTCATGCAGCCTATCACTCAATTTGCACATAACCTAAAATGCCTAAAATGCAAAAAGGCTATGTCGAAGGGCGGACGACAATAAACAACCACTGCAATTACAGCATAAAATAAGGCATCGAGCACAAAAACACACACAATTACGACTTATTCTTTCGCACATCAAAGTTCGAACTGCAGCGATTTCTGAATTTTTGAAGATATTTGTTTTGATTTTTGGATTGATTGAGGTATTAGGGTTTTAGTGATTATTTGAATTAACATGGCATTTTTAAGCCTGCTTTCCGGTTAGATTTTACTTTAATTGGTTGTTGCTTGTATGTTATTCGACTGGAGTCTTGTGTTGATGAAGAGTTTCTTCCTTGTTGAGTGTTGGCTATTGTGAAGCCTCTCTTTGTTTTTGGTCAGTGTGTTAATTGTCTAAGGATGGAAATATGTTAGGATTAGAGCGGCTATTTCATAACAGATAATGTTGAAATTCTTGTACAGAAAGATGTGGACTGAACTTCAAAGAGCAAAGTCTTATTTTGGTTAGTGAGAGAACTGGGATGGAGAGTTAAGACCGAGGGTTAAGATGATGTGAACTTGGGTTGCTGTGTTGGTGAGCAATGCAAGAATGGTTTTGTATTCTAAATATTTTTTTAAGGCAGTTGGGTTTGAAAAAAAGGCTTCAAAATATATGTGGCTCAGAGCCTCTGTTTTGCTCGAGCCGGCCCTGCCCCTAACCAAAAAAAAAAATTAAATAAAATAATTCGGACCACAACAACGTAAATTCAGACCGATTGAAATCCTAGTTTTACCTAACTAATTAACTGGAATAAACCAAACTGATATCAACCATTCCTACTTCCCTATAAAATTCACTCATCTTTTGATACATTAAAAATAACTCTTGGATGCATACATTCAATAGTAAAACTGAAGCCTGAGAGAATGAAAATAGACTGCGAAAAGTAGGAAATGTAGATTCATGGATCAAAATGGATTTAGAAGATACGGAGATAGTATGATGATGGAGGAGCAGAAGACAGAGCAACCACTGGTGGATGATGAACAAGAAGGAGAAGAGGGTAGGGTTGGCCACACATTACAGGGTCCTTGACTCCTCTCCAAGCCCATTTTCTGTTTCTTTTAACTTACCAAACTGATCCATGCTTTTCATGTCTTGTAGATTTTGAAGGGTCGACGAATGACTTACCCTGTCAGTATGGATCACAATCAATCAAACAGAAGCCTAACTGGAATGCTATCTTCTCCGATCCCACCAGTCTGGAATTTTCAGCCCATGACTTCTATGAACAGCAAGTCTGGTTTCCGGAAGTTTGTTGCGTACCTGTTTCCAGATCATATCAGTGGCGTCTCCTTTCTTTGGTGGATTTTGGTACTCATAGTGACGGGATTCATTTTTAAGCCGCTTCCACATTTCAGTCCATTTTTCCTTGGGAAACTCTCGAAGCTGCTTAACCATATAACCTGGCTCTAATGCTTCTTTGACAGAGAAGAATATTGAGAAGTCTGTGTAGTCGAGCTCCTCCTCGAAAGGAAGCTCGATCTGGTCACTCACAACTACAGGAACACAATGGCTAACAATAGCATCGAACAAGCGGTCTGATGAAGGAGTGTCGCCTGCTGGGTGCAAGCAATATTTTGATGACCGCATCCCTTGCATGGACTGCAACAAGAACAGCAACATAATATATTCAAAACTGGATAACAAAAATTTTACTTATGAGGTAGGCCGTAGGCGTGAAGTACTTCAAACGGACTAACTAGTCATTACATACCGCTTTGATACTTTCTTCGGAAGCGTAGCTCTGCTCGTAGTGAACATCATCATATCCAGATAAAATTGACACCAGTTTGGCTCGAACGACGCCTTCCTGGAAATCATACAATTAATAATGATAAGGAATTCCAAGCAAAATATAGAAAAAGAAGAAGATAGAAATTGATAATACAAAATTCATACATCTTTTCTAACAGTTCTTCCCCTGAAGAACAGAAGGATATTGCGAGACTCAAAGGGATCTGAAAGTGAAAGATCATCCTCCAAATAAGATTAGACCACGTGCACATATGGGGCAACCACATCTTTTCTTAGATTTGACATACTTTTAGGACATCGGCCGAAATCTGCAACAATTAGTACAGATGCATTCACTTGCTGTCGGAGAAATCTGAAAGCATTCGGATGATGCACAGGAATTACATGGTCTCGGCCACCAGACCTTTCCCAATACTCTGATTGCTCCAAAAACTTCAGTATATCAATCTGCAACATTAAAGTGCATCAACAGATGAAGGATCTCAAGATCTGGTGACTCCATCATAACGTACTGATGTATTCTAATTGCAGCTACCCAGTCAAAATTCATGACACTGAATGCGACAAAGTATCAACATATTGTCTTCGTTTTCAGCCGGATCTATATCATAACATATGCAAATGAAAGAGATTTTTTTTTTTCAACAAACAAAACTGAATTACCCAAATTATGTTCAGCTCGAACACGAAGATCACTTTGTGATACATCAGGAGTTTGCTAACACCGTCACTATTCAAGAGGATTGCAATCTGTAGATTAGTCGGATCCACATCCAAATATAATTGACAATGAGTGGGGAGCCCAACTATGAGGATCAATTTTAAACTTCCAACGCTATGCTCAACACTCCCCTCACTACATTTGTTAACCCGCTCTGATATCATGTAGATTACTCGGATCCACACCCAATTGGCAATGAGTGGGGGAGGCCAACTATGTATGAGAATCAATCTTGAGGTTCCACTTAAGGATGTGGGATAATATCACTCAATGCAGGCAGTCACATTTCACACAAACAAAACCTAAGCATTTCTCATAATCAAGCTAGACGCATCAGCTGAAGGAAGTCAAGCCACTGATATAATGACTACAAGGGAAGGGCTGGTCACCTGCAATTGCCGATCCACCTCCGCGGCAGGATCAGTCATATTATGCCCGTGCGTATTCAAACTCAATGAAGAGAAAAAGGGCACGAAAAACACATCAGCACTCCTCGGATCCGAAACCCTAACCGCCGCCATCCTTTCGGTTCCACCACCAGCAGCAGCGTACTGCAAATACGCCATCATCCAATACTCCACACTGTGCTGCTTCTTCAGCCCCGAGGTCCACCGCCAGCGCGGGAGATTCTGATAAGTCAGCGGCGCATCATCCGGCTCCGCATAGCCTAACATCCCGACGTGGAACCGGGGAGGGAGATCGTACATGAAGACGCGGAGTGGCGAATGACAGGAGGCGATCTGCGGATAGGGGTGGAACTGTAGGGACCGGAGATCGATCGTGCCGATGTAGGCGGAGATGGAAATGAGGATGACGAGGAAGAAAGCGACGGAGAGCGCGGCTCGTCCGATCATCTTCGCCGGCAAATTTATCAGCGGAGGTCGGAGAATCCGGTACGTTGTTGGGCTTTTACGCATCTGATCTGCCTCTCATTTCCATAAAGGAGAAGCTGCGTAACTTGGGTTGGTTTGTGTGAGATGATGGAACAGACGTCTCCCGCCCCTGTTCTGTCAACTTTAAAAGCATCCTTAATACTCAATTCTCCGACAACCTTAAACTGCTACTATCAGGGGAGAGCAGGAGTAAAAATTAAAGTGAATGAAACACATCAAAAGTGGTTTTAAATGATCATTGGTTTCCCATTTATAATATGATCTAATTGTCAAAAAGTTTGGCTGAATTTTTTTTGACTAATTTAGCATGTCATTTAAAATAATTAAGTTTGATTTTTCAAATGCATGATTGGATGGAGTGCGCTGTTGGGGGAGTGTGTTTGGAGGTGTGGTGGGTATGGGCAAGAGAGATGGGTCACGTGACCGGTTTGGATCGGTTCGATTCGAAAAAAAATTAAAAACTAAACCAATTATTAGTCATCGGTTTTTAAAAATTTGAAACCGTAACCAAACCACTAATATTTCAAACCGAACCGAACCGACCGTTTTCAAACCAAACGATTTTTTAAAATTTGAAACTGAATTGAACCACTATATTTCAAATGAACCGAATCGACCAGGAGCGATCATTAGTTGAAGTGCATGCCAACTAATGATATCGTTTAATTTTAAGGAAGTACGATATTATTTACTTTTATGATAAAATGATGTAGTTTTAACGCCCATGTCGAATTCTTTTAGTAATATTAATTTAGGAGTGCAACTGTAAATTTCACTTTACAAAATTAGTTGTTTTTTTTAACACATTTTCCATAGTACGGATAGTTTAGACCGTAGTTGAGGACACTGATAGTTTAGGTCCGTTCTAGGTTTTTTTTTTTTTTTTTGCTAATATAAATTTGTGCAAAATTTCTTAAGGTTGTGTTTGCCACGCTAAGAGTAGGTTCAATTGTGCGAGTGAGCCTCTGATTGTGTGATTTGCAGTTGCTATTTCTGATAAAATTTCAACTACCACGCTAGACGCTATCAAGGAGACATTATTCAGCCAAAATCAATTTATGGAATCCGAATACGTTTACTGAAATAATTTTGTTTGGTTAATAATTATGTTTTTGATGTGTTTAGTTAAAATTAAAATATAAAATTTGTATTAAATATATATTAATATATGTAAGTCGTTATACCAATACAGACTCTTATTAGACTTCCATTTCAAAGACAAACGAAAACAAAACAAGAACACACTTTTAAGACATGCATTCCAAATCGAACACCACAACAGAAGAATGGAAGACATGAATACCCCACATCTTGCAAAAGAGACACATCATGTGAAGCTACAAAAAAGCGTAAGACCTCTAGGATCTGCGGCCAGGTTCCGGCTAATTAACGGTCATTCATGAGCAGACTGTTTTATAATAGTTTTGCGATCAGTTTTCCGATAAGCTTCCGACTCGTTTCTGGCAACCACAAAATTTATTTTAAATTTTGTTTGAGAAATTTTTTTATTAGTTACATCCCTACCATACTATTTGCTTATTATATAAACGCAGCGAGTCAGTAAAAAATATATAACGTAAAACAATTAAAAAACTTAGAAAAATATTTTAAAAGAAAGTAGCATGCATTACTGATTTGTTACTCCGAATAAACAATAAATCCAATAATAAGTAACATGAAACTCCATGATAATCAAGCACATACAATAATTGTATATGAAGAAATACTTATACAAACTTGCTAATTTTACAGGCTTCTGATTCAGTAAGAAAGGTGAAACCAGGATACAAAGATTCTGAATTATCTTATCACGCACAACATGTGGTTGGGACTTCGTCAAATTCTTCATCATGCAACATTTA
>NQLW01000867.1:307424-371740 GCA_002312845.1 Kalanchoe fedtschenkoi
CTCCCCAAACTAAGTGAATAGTCAACACCTAGAGATCGTTCACTCTCTGGATCCATCCAAAGCAGCTTGATACAGTCCTCTGTGCAGTCGGAGGCATGCTCTCTCCCCATGGCAGTGTGCCTCGACCAATAGTCCCATAAGTTGGCTCACATTTTGAAGTGTGACTGTCATCTCCTCGTCGTAAAGTTGGAATGAATGTGTCTCTCTGCACCATCGCTCAACCAATGCAGTGACTAAGGGCCATTCTATCTCTAGGTTCTATAACTTATTGCAAGGATGGAACCTCGCTCTAACTACCAATGTGCCACTCTCGGATCCATACCTCATATCAGATGGAGGCACACTTATAAGTAGGGGTGTACACCGGTCCAGAACCGGACCGGACCGGACCGGAACCGGAATGGACCGGAACCGGAATCCAAATTTTCTATGGACCGAAGACCGGACCGGATCCAAACAGGACCGGACCGGACCGGACCGGTTTGGACCGGAATCTCACAGAAAAAATCAGATCTGAGATCTGATTAGGCGTGTACAATACGCTGAGCCGCCGCGGGCGAAGATGGGTGAAGGCGAGGAGGGCTGAGGGCGCGCGCGACTGCGTGCGGCATGGCGTGCGGAGCTGGTCATAAGGTGAGAAGCTCGAGTGGCTCTCGATGGAGGACCGTGGAGGAGCAATTTCTACTTAGCAGTGGCGGTGGGTTTCTTTCAAAACCCTAGCTGCTTATGTTGTAGCAGTGGCCGGATCTGATGGATCTTGGCTGTGTCGGCGAGGGCGCTTGGGTGACGAGCGGTGACGAGGAATTGGGGGTGTAGAGAGTGACGAGAAATTGGGGTTTGGGGGGTGGGGGTGAGTGGGTGGGGAGTGGGGTTGAGAATTGAGGAATTGGAGGTGTAGCCGTGTAGAGAGAAGAGAAGAGAGTGTTTGGAAATTGGGAGTGTAGAGAGTGACGTAGAATTAGGGTTTGGGGGGGTGAGTGGGTAGGGAATGGGGTTGTCTTATTTTTTGGATGAAACGCCGCCGTTTCACTTGATTCCGGTCCATCCGGGTCAGACCGGAATATTCCGGTTTTCAGACCGGACCGGACCGGAACCGGATTCTTCAAAAATTACAGACCGAAACCCGGACCGGAATCAATCGGTCCGGTCCGGTTCCGGTCCATTCCGGTCCGGTTCCGGGTCATTTTCCGGTCCGGACCGGATTTTGTACACCCCTACTTATAAGATCATGTCAGTCTCATGTTCATAGTGTAATTAACAAGACTACAAAATAGTAATCTAAAAAACATTTCTAAACATTACGTAATAATACTAAGAAAGTTCATATATAATTCCAAGCATCACATAATGACTAACACTACAAAGAGTTCCATCTAATTTCACAAGTTTCACGGTTGTGACTGAGCCTTGACAAAATTCAAAAACTTTTTGCTTTTTGACCGTAGCAGTAAACGGGGATGGGTGTGAACCATTTCCCGTTGCATCCATCCGTGATGAATGTCTACCCCTTGTACTAGGTGGTTTTATGAATTGAGGATTTTAACGTTTCAAGGACCGTTATGAATCTCCCAATAGGAAATGTGAGGAATCGGCTTAAATGATGCAGATCATGTTCGGTTATACGCATCCATGGAGTATTCCTTTATGAGACATAAATACTTGGACAACCATGTCTTCATATAAACGGTCACCACATGAGAACACGAATAATAATACAATTTGTCATTTCACGCATGCATGTACCAAGATCCACATTTACGGTCTCTTTAACTTTCTTTAATAAACAGTTAACAACAATTTATTCTCTAATAATTTTTTCTCATCTCTCTAAGTGAAGTGTGAGCTAGTAGAATTTTGACACATATCTCTGATAGTGAGATATCGCTCCTGTGCCTAACAATATTCACATGGCAGCAACTTAGATGCATCGTCTGTTATTTCATGCTAAAAAAACAACCGTACAGCATTGTTCTAAAAGGCGGCCGCCTAGCCGCCTAGGCGGCCGCCTAATCTCTGGGCGGTTCAAAAACGCCCCGCCTAGCCGCCTAGCGCCTAATTATTTTATATATTTTATTTTTAAAATAAAATAAAATTTTATAGTTATAATTTTATAATTAATTATTAAATATATTATTAATATATATAACTCCGCCTAATCATCCGATTAATCCTTCCGCCTAATCCCCGCCTAGCCGATTAGTCCCTAGGCCCCAAGCCAACCCCCTAGGGCCGCCTAACGCCTTTTAGAACACTGCCGTACAGCATGTTTGTTTAGCAGTCCAACCAAAAATCCCACAGGAGTTACAGCTATACTACTTTTTACTTAATTGTGTGTCAGGATGTGACCAAAACAGGTGTCTTATTTACAATCAAATGCATTAGAAGTGTCGTCATACTGTTCTCTGCTGCACATTCAAGCAATGCTTTCATCAACATCGTCGTCGTCATCATCCAAATCTTCCATAATGGACTGATTAATTCGCTTGCGGGATTGCCTTCTATGCTTCTTCAGCTCCAACCTTGGCTCTGCTTGCTGCACACCCATTTCACCCATTTTATACCTGCCGGAACAAACATGCTTGCAATGAAATAGGGAATCACAGCCTCAAATAAATTAATACTTTTGGGTACTGAAAGAACAAAATTGCTTATATCCAGAACATAAGCAGCATGACACAAATGTGCACTTTTATGCACTTGCCTAACATCACCCTCACGCTTTGTCCCAAAAGTCCTCAGCTGAAATTCTTCCCTGATTCTAATTTCATCAAGCAACTGGAGATAATAAGGATATCTTTCCCATTTTGGATCCACTACGCAGCCTAATTCACCCAGGTGCAAACAGTTGCTGAACGAACATTTCCCCGACTGACTTGCGTCTATCATCTTTCTGATCTGATCAAAGGAAAATAGAAATGTTGTCAGATAACAATATAGAGCAAAACTATGAAAAGCAGCATGAGATGGGGCTACCTCAGGGAAAGTAGAGGCAAGAGACTGCTTGGTGACTTTCAACAAACTAGGTTGATTAAAACCAGGTGTATCAGCCACAAATCCCCCTTCAGATATAGGGAGCAAGGAAACATGACGAGTAGTATGCTTGCCTCGACCACTTCTTGAAGAAACTTCTCCAATTCGTTGGTCCTCGAACCACTTGTTACCCTTCATCTGTAAGGAGCTCATGCAGTTGACTAAACTTGAGTATTCAAATTAAACAAATGGATGCCACTGAATATATATTGGATACGCTATGTAAAGTGTCAGGGCCCACCATATGATCAAGCCAATTTTCCGCGTTGGTAGCATTCAGTACACCGTGAGTGTTTCGTAAAGCATTTATCAAGCTAGATTTCCCAACTCCACTCGGACCAACTATAACCGTGGTCTGGTCTCTCAAGGTGAATTTAAGAGTATCAAGTCCTTGTTTGGATTCAACACTGCAAAATAATGGATCATAGCCCCAATCACGGAGCCTAATTTTCCATGCCTCCAGCGTCTGGTAAATCCATTAAAACTAATATCAGCATTAGTAAGAAAAAATGAGAGTAATACTTTCACATCCAAGGCTACGTCTCTTATAAATGCAGTGATGTATGGAACATTGAAAGGCAGAATGATGCAATCTTCAAAGGGATAAGTTTAGCAGGAGCAAAATATGGAGAAAGCTATTTTGGTTTCTGAGACTAAGTCTCAGCTTAACATTAAAGATGTCATCGGTGAGTGTGAGAGTTATGCAAGCTTTTGCCTAGGTTCTTTGCTTCCTTTTGATGTTTACTGATGTAAATGGCAGGATTCTTCCATCAGGTTTGCCTAAGGCTTTTGTTTCCTATCTTTTTCCGAATAAGATTCTTACACTTCAAAAAAATAAAATAAAATAAAAAAATCATATCCAAGCATTTCCCAAACTACTTCACGTATCAAAATCATAACCAATTATATTAATAACGCATTCACCCTAAACATCTCAGCATTTCTTCCACGTTGTAAATATCCAAATCGCTAAACTTAACACATAAAAGTATTCATTCCCCCTTCAGCAAAATTCAACACAAGTATTACGCATTTTTCAGAAAATCCCGAATAGAAAGTCATTTTCACAGATCTTCCATGACCATCACTATTTGACCACTGCATTCAATCTTAGAGATGCACACACATCTACAACTACACAGAGATTTCGATTCTACAAAACAAAACAGATTCATAGAATTCCTCATACATTTCTGTTATTAGCAAGCCATGCCAAATGACTTTTATTTACTCGAGCAATGATATCCAGAAAAACACTAATTCATAAATCTCGGATTCATGTCAGTAAGAATCATACCTCCTCATCTGCAAGCTCACACTTATTCAAAGCCAAGGTGAGTGGCATCCCAGTAGACTCAGCCTCCACCAAAAACCTAGTCAGAGTAAATGGCTCCAGCTTTGGCTGATCCACTGAGAACAGCACCAACAAATGGTCAACATTAGCAACTGGAGGATCCAGAATCTCGGATTTCCTCTGAAACACATTCTCAATCATTCCCCTTTTATCCACCCAATCAATCGCGCCGACCACCACTTTATCCCCAACCAAAACCCTCCGCTTGATCTTCTTGAGCACCGCTCGCACCACGCAGAGCAACTCCGTACCAACCAACGCCGAGCTCACCTCCTCGATCGACCCCGCGCCCTCCTCCGCCGTGCGAGAGACCAACTCTTCCGGCACCGACTGAACGATGACGCGCATGAAATTGGCCTGCGAGGCGGCCACCATGCCAACCGCCTGAGATGGAGTGAGCTCAGGAGCCTCATCTGGAGCTATCGCGGGCGTCAGCGTGGATAGATATTTAGATGCGGTGTTCTTCGCTTTCAAGAGATTCTTACTCGGAGGAGACCTCCTGGAAACGCTTGCTTGACTCTTCCGGGCCACAACGGCGGTCAGGTAGGCTGGGAGCCGGGACGAAGGGCGTCCAAAGAGGAGCAAGGACGACGGACGCAACCGTAGGACAGAGAAGGAAGAGATTGGCATTGGTGAGCAGTTGAATTTTCTGGAACTCGAAAAACGGTGCACAAACTGAGAAACGGTTTCTAACCGGTGGGTGGTTGGAGAAGATCGACCCCAAAAGTAGTTGAGGTTACAGAAGAGCTCACTCTTTATCGAAGCTCGACCGAGCTCCATAGATTCCTCAGTTCATAGTCTTGCACTTCTCGCGTGTTCCTGTTAACGGGCCGCAACGACCGTTACCAGGCCCAACTGTGGTGCAGTTCATTTGGGTCAATCCAGACATTTTCGTAACCACTCGCAAGTACTCTCTCCGCTTCAGGTTAGAGGTGGGGGAGTTCATAATTTCTTATTACGACTATCATGTTTAAGGGATTGGTTGTGTAAGGCTGTATTTGGTTCGAGGAATGTTAAACGGAAAGAAAAATTTGAGGGAAAATGAATATCTCAAAAAATTTATTTTATTTTACAATTGTTTGAGGTGAAAATTTTTGTAGAAAGTACTAAAATATTCTTTAATTTACATTAATTTTTCATCTAACTTTCCATTTAGTTTTTCATTCCTAATTTTTTCTAAACCAAATAAAAAATTTCTTCTAATTTTGCATAAGTGTCGCTGGCGAGGATTGTCAGCTCAATGTCTCAACCAAAGTCACTTGCTCAGAGTCAGCAGGCAAAGATTATCTATGGGGATAACTTTTCTGAGGATTGCGAATTCAGAGTCTTTAATCTACCTTCCTTCTATAAAGGGCCTCTGTTACTCAAACTGTCGATCTACTTATAAAATTTAGGGGAAAAATGTGTAATGAAAAAAAAATACTGGTTTTGAATCATGTTTATGATTAATTTATTTGATTTCTAAAATAAAATATATTTTATTAAATTTGTTGAGAATTATGAATGATTGAGTATGAAAATACATTATTTTCTTTATGTGCGCAAAATAATATTATTTATTTTGATAATCAAACAAAGTAATTTTCACACACGAATTTCAGTATTGTGATAATATTAGTTTAGGAGTGTAACAGTAAATTTTATTTTAGAAAATCAGTCCATTTTTTTCATCGCACCTTTTTTTAAAATCGTGATAGTTCTGACCACAATTCAGTAAGTGGTGATAGTTCAGAGTCCCTTTTTGAATTTTATCCGTAGTTAATATTGTTGCAAAGAATGTAAGCCCAGCACTCTTTGGGGATCCTTCTGTAGATCCTTGGGTACCTTCAAATCCTCTTATGCAGCCCACATGGCGCAATCTTTTGGGAGTTTGATGTGGATTCGAGCTTGATGCAGTGGAGGACTAGGAGCAAGCAGCTTGCATCAGTAGTGGAGGTGTTCGTGATCAGATCGAGGAGTTTGAGGCAGGTGGAGGGGTTGTCGCCGTTGTGGAAGGGCCGGACGGAGGGAACATCAGTTCCTGGATAAAACCTTAGACAATCTTCCGTAGTCGGAGACGGTGTCATCATACTTATCCGAGGCCCGCTGTCCACCAAATTCCGATCAAACATTCATATTTTAGTGTAAAAATAACATATTTTTAATTTTTGTACCCCAATTAAATTTAAAAATATGATATTTCTTATTTTTGTACTCTCAGTCAGCTTAAAAAAATGTTATACCCTCAATTAAACTTAAAAATATTATATTTTTTATTTTTATGCCTCATTCAGTTTTAAAAAAAAAATTTGTACCCCCAAATTAAAATTTCTAATTTCGCTACTGGTCTTAGCGACGACGAAAGCCGATTTGAGGATGAAAATGCATCAATTCAGTAGATTTTTGAAAGTGGCTGTAGATGAAGAAGGATGAGAGTCGAGAGATTTTCCCAAGTGAGTGCGGATGATAAGAAAATATTATGTGAGATATAAGAGAGAAAAACTTAGTAGATATTATTAGGATAATAACTCTATATTTAAGGAATATATTCATTAAAAGTCAAAACTTATAAAAAAATCTTAAAATAAATTTCTAATCATATTAATTTTGATTTGTCGGATGATTTAAGATCAAATGATACAAATAGTTCACATTTACATATTCAAATCAATTTTCATTTGATCCTATATATATATATATATATAATCAATGTATAAATATTCCCAGTTTAATGTGGTTTTTTTGGTTTAACATCATTTCATTTGCAATCCAATGCATTGTATATAATCAAACCAGAACTAACAACGATTTATGGTTCATTTGATTTGACCGGCCAATTTGATTCGGTTTTGAATTGTTATAAGTGAGACAATTTAAACGGATGCATTTTGTAAAAAAAAGCCCCTTTAAGGCGACAGGGCATTAATCTTTCTGAACAAAAAATTGAAAGAAAAAGGCCAAGTTTTATGAGACAGGACATATATTTTTTTGCGAAGGGGCAAGTTTAATGAGACAGGGCATTTTGTTACATGAGTCTTTTAGGTAGGTAGTAGTGTAGTACGCATCATGTGACGCCAACGTTTTTGAATTGAATGATTGAAAGTCCTTTTCTGTCTATGATTGTCAGGATAGGATTAAACATTTTGTTGAAATAATTTTGAAATCTTGCAACTAAGTCTTATCTAATTGGGTCCTCCTATGCGGTAGTAGTAGTGAGTAGCAGTGTTTTAAGATGGGTTATATGATGTGAATTGGTGAAGATATTTTGAAGTCATTAATATGTTACATGAACAACACATTTGGTGAATTATAGTAATATATGATAGTGAAGATTAGTTGGATTCACATTTAAAGTTAATTGACAATTAGTGAGTGAGCCTAATTATATATGTGGATTAATCTTGAGCTTACACTGGGCGATGTGGGATAATACCACTATGCTCAATACTCTACCTCACTTGCTAGGATTTTTGTTAACCTCAACTAGTAGGACCTCGTGCGGATCTAGTTAACCGTCACGGACATGTTCTATGAGTGCGGCTAAAATCCGTTCCGATATCATGTAGAAGAGTCGGATCCACACTCAAAATCAATTGGCAATGAGGGGGAGCCCAACTATATATGAGTATCAATATTGAGCTCAACTTGGACGATGTGGAATAATACCACTATACTCAACAGATATATTTAATAATTAATATGAAATACATATAATTCTATGTTAGACATAAAAGATAAAATAGAATACTGGGTGATTAATGAAACTGAAGCTACTGGGTAGCAGACTTTAGAAAAATTAAACAGCGAAATAGGCTAGGATTTTTAGAAGTTTGGTGAATAGCGTGCTTTGGCATTGCTAGTTTATGTAGATGATTTAAATTTCAAACGGTTATATTGTAAATTTTTTTATGATAAGATATAGTCACATTCACAATATAACACTCAGTCCATTATAACAAACGAGAAATTTTAATTTTTTTATTCATTTAGATTTTAAGATGGTGCATTTATATTCTTCATATGCAAAAAAAATTTAATTCACCATAGTGATCATGATATAAATGTACTGGTTTGATTTCACATGCCTAGAAATTGAGTTGACCATCCTGAACACGATGTTGGTAGTGCTGCATTGTGCATTGTGCGGTAAACAAAACATTCACAACGAAAATATTACCATAAAAATGCAACTAGAATATTACGCATATATGTGAATTTATGACCATAAATTTGTATGTGTAATATATTAATATTTATAGTCTCGTACTGTGTGTGAGTGGCATTGTTTGACTGTAATCTTATCTTCCATTATGGGCCACAGCAGCACCATTCCTCCCTTTCTCTTATTCCATCAAGTTCTCTTGCCTATTATTGCTTCAACTCAGGCTCTGTTCCTGAGTTCGGAAGGAGTGAAAGGGAAGGAGAGGCGAGAAAAAGAAGAATGAGTGTTTCTGAGTTAAGGAAGGATTTAGAAAGATAAGAACAAAAATAAAAAAATTGACTAAAATACCTTTACATAATATTTTTTATGTTAATGAATAATCTTTTAATGAAGGGCAAAATAATAATTTTGACCTTTTACATCCTTTCCCCTCCAAAAATCCGTCCGATTTGGGCGGACAAGAAATGAGGGTTTTAAGGCCCCCAAGCCATCCCTCCCCCTCCAAATCCCTCCAAAAAAACTCAAGAACAGTCTATTTTTATTTTTCACATCTCTTCCTTTCCCTTCCCCTCCTAAACATAATTCAGGAACACTAAGCGTCATGTAATAGTAGTAAGTAGTAGTACATGTATCCACACCACGACCATGAGACTGTGTTTGGTTTGAGAAAAGTTAGAGAAAAAGAAAAATTGAGAGAAAATAAATCTCTCATAAAATTTATTTTATTTTCTGTTTATTTGGTTTAAAGTGAAAATTTTTGTGAAAAATAGTAAAACATTCTTTAATTCAAATAATTTTTCTCTTAACTTTTCTTTTAATTATCCATCTCCAATCTCAAATTTTTCTTTTCCTCAAATTTTCCTTAAAACCAAACAGTCTTTCTGGCTGGTGTCACATGACTGGAGCTGCGTGACTGTCGTGATATAAAATCAAACAATGTTGAATTCCTCTAAACTAGGCAGTACACAACAAACCGAATCCCCAGTTGTGATGGTTCCTTGGAATTGATGGTGCACTGCACTGGCAAGGCATCACAACTTGGCTCAACAATCTACCATTTACTTCTTTCATTTAATCCCAATCACCATTTAATTAACTCTATTGAATACAACCATTCTATAAGGGTATTTTTAGCTTATAAATCTGAAAAGCACGTCTGTGTCATGCTACGGGGTTTTGTGTCATGCCAATTCAACATTTTTATAAATATTTTTTTCATAAATCTATATTCCATATTGGATAAACCTCCCTACAATTCTGTACATGACCCCACTTGTTTTATATTATTTTAAGATTTATGATATGTATATACGGCGTTTTTAATTTTAAAACGCCGTAAAAGTCCGACCAAATTTAATTTTAAAAAACCCTAATCAATATACAACGTTTATATCTTATAAACGCCGTATAAAGTGATATAAACGCCGTATAAAGTTTAGATTTTATGCGACGTTTTAAATCTATAAACGTCGTATATTGTCCATGAAGCGCATCATCTGCGTGATACCGCATTATGTCAGAAGGCTGAGCTCTTCTTCACAGCGATATGAAACTGCCCGGTTAACTTCATATTCTACCATAAACCTCTCCACAAAGGTCCGTTAAAGATGCCCTACGTACCACTCAACTAGCTGGATCCACTTTTCCATGACACCAAAAATAACCACGCATTCCTGTTACTCAGCCACTATCGTCAATCGAGTTGCGCGCAGCTGGAGCAGATCTTCATGAGTTACGTATCATCATGTATTGGAATGTACTATCTTGGTCGTTTCAGTACCAAAACTACAGCGTTTCGATTAGAGAAAGATCCGAATTACGTACTTCAATCGATTGGACGTAGCAATTATTCTCTAGTCGCCAATTGCATAACGTGTGTTGATAAAAGGTAAAGAGAGAATGGTTGAAAATGGCAAGTGGGTCGTCAAGTAGAGTACGTAGGAT
Organism: Kalanchoe fedtschenkoi; assembly: GCA_002312845.1. Classification (NCBI taxonomy): domain Eukaryota; kingdom Viridiplantae; phylum Streptophyta; class Magnoliopsida; order Saxifragales; family Crassulaceae; genus Kalanchoe; species Kalanchoe fedtschenkoi. The sequence goes on from NQLW01000867.1 coordinate 317,894, forward strand.
GTTCAATATTATATAAATGACACCATAGTGGAGGAGGAAGATATGTATAGTGACTCACTCACACGGTGTCATCGCTCACGTCCCTATCCATCCCTCCTCTTCTTCCACTCCATATTTCAACTCACTATTTCATTTAGGATATGTTTGGTTTAGGGAAAATTTGGTAGATAAGAAAATTTGAGATAAAATATATTCTCTTATAAAATTTATATAATTTTATCTTAGTGAGAAAATGGTAAAATATTTTTTATTTCAAACAAAATTTTCGACTTAATTTTCATTTTTCATCTAATTTTTCTACATACTGTTCTTCTCATTTTCTCAAAAATTTTCATTCTTATATTCCAATAAAATTTTCTTCCCTTCAATTTTACGCTAAACCAAACATAGCTTTAATCTCTCTTAACAACGTCTCAAAGAAAAATGAGAAAATGAAATGAAAAATAAATTTGGTATTAATTTTGTTTACAAAAATCATATCTTAGCGGATATGGACATATATCCTAAAGTGATTTGAGTAATCAGATTTTTCTCAACATGTTTTTTTTTTAAGAATGTAATAGAAAAATGCTGTGAACTTGTCATGTCATTTTCTATTTTCTCACATCTACCCTCAACCAATAAGACCCAATAATCTCAGTAGATTTATTGTTATTTGGTTTCAATTAAATAACAATAATAAGAAGAAAAGTATTCGTCGTCCATTCATACGGGAAAACACGAGGAAGGAGGAGTTGGAGTTGGAGTTGTAGTTGCAGTCTTTCATGGCCCAATCAAATCCGAAGCAAATCTCAGCTGTGACCTGTTCGCTCCTCCATATATCCCTTTATCAACCAACCCCTTCATCTCTCCTTCCATTCTCATTCTCCGCAACTCTCCCGCATTATTATTTACTTTATCCATTTCCCTCAAACCCACCACCATCCCCTGCCTGGTTGCTGCTTCTTCTTTTTCAACGATCAGGTAACAATATCGTCCCCCCATTCACCTCCCATTCCTTACAACCCATGAAATGATTTACTCAAGCTTTGTACATTGGTCATGTTTGGATCATTTCTTCTCCCTTCTGATTCTTTAGATACCCTTTTTTTTTTTAATCGATTCATTATATTTTGTTATCAGTTGCTCAATGCTAGAATGTTGGGCGTCGAGGTGGAATCATTCGGAACTGAAATTTTTAAAAACCATTTATATAAAATTTGGAACTGTGCAGTTGAGATTGATTCGTGGATTTTTTTCGTAAGGAGTTTTGCATTTAATCAATTGTCGGAAGTTATTGCGAGGAATGTTGGTTTCTGATGAATGAATTTTATGGTGTGGGATTTGTGTTGCAAGGTTAGATGTTTCATTTTCATTCTTGTGATTACTGATAAGTAAGTCAGCTTTGGAGTAAGCTGCTGTTTCTGCGTTTGGCTGTAAGTGGTAGGAAGACTAAGTCTCATTCACTGGGATGGAATAGCAAATGTTCCTTAATCTTGTAGCATGTCGGTTCCCAGGTTTTTGTTGGTGTTTATTTTTCTTATTCTGTTAGTATTATTGTTGACTGGCTTTCTAATAACTTTATTCTACGGTTCATATTTGCTGAAGAAGATTCCATGTGGTCAAAACGAAATTGATTTCCTATTGCATTACTACTTGCATAAGTATAACATCATTAGTCCGGAATTCATTTTCAGTGATGTGTTCCCATTGCAGGTGAAATACAAATTACACTAACAAAGATGGAGATATGGCACAGGGGGGCTGAAATTTGACTGGTACACCTTTTTCCAGTCACACAACTGGGTCTCGTCCTCATGAATGTCGCTTTCTTTTTATTTTTATATTTTTTTTACTATTAGTCAGGGTTTTTTTTCTGATAGATGGTAACAAGGGGGAGCTTTCAGTGGGCAAGTAATCTTGGCATCACATTGTCGAAGGCAATCCGAAAGTGTTATTGAAGGAAGTGTACTGGGATGGAATTTGAACCAAATTGGGCAATAGATGGAAAACATTCTGCATTTGTTGTTCACATGATACCTGCGGCGACTTGTTTCATGCATTGGTCCTGCAGAATCCCCATAGGAGACGAATACTACGAACTATTGTAGTCTGGATTCAGATCACAGTTTTTAAGAATTTCGTTAGCTTCTTTGTTACCGAGGTGAATTGAGTACCGTATACAGTTGGAGACTTAGAGTGAATCAACTCAAACAATGCCTCTTATGGTTGCAGAGAAGAAGAGGATCACGAATTTCAACATGTGTTTCTCTTCCTTGGCCGAGGAAGCAGAGTTTACTCGTTCATTTCTTAAACCTTGTCTGAGTGACATGGTTACTGATGACAGCAGCAATCTCTTACCCGGATTGCCAGATGATGTTGCAAAGCACTGCCTTGCTCTCGTTCCTCGCTCAAACTTCCCCACCATGGGTAGTGTCTGCAAGACGTGGAGGTCATTTATTCACAGTAAAGAGTTCATTACTGTACGTAGACTTGCTGGGGTGCTTGAAGAATGGCTATATGTATTGACTATGGAGGCTGAAGGACAAGAAAGCCGCTGGGAGGTTTTAGACTGTTATGGTAACAAGCACCGTGTTCTTCCACCTATGCCCGGTCAGTCAAAGGTTGGTTTTGGGGTAGTTGTTCTTGACGGACAGCTTCTTGTCATGGCTGGCTATGCATTGGTTGATGGCACAGGAGCTGTATCCGCAGATGTTTACCAATATGATTCTTGTCTTAACAGGTACTTCTTATTACTGTAGATTCATACATTTTTTCTTTCTTTTTGTGACTATGGAATATCTTTGGTAAATTTGTGTGGTATGATTGATTGGTGGCTTTAACTTTTTGTGAACATGCTTCGTGATTACCTCTACTGAAGTTGAAGTCGGTGATGACCTACAGATTGGAACAAGAATCAGCTTGCCTACCACATTAAGTCTTTACTAATTTGAATTTATTAAATTATCAGAATCATTGTTTAAATGGCCAGGATAAAGCTTTGCTTTCCTGTCATGACATCACACCCCCAAAATGTCAATTTAGATATTAGACTGCTCTTGGACCTTATGAAATTGACGGTAACCTTCAGTGGAACCAGAACCACTCCTATGTATTCATATCCAATGTACTTGAACGTGAAGCTTAATTTTCTTCCCAGGACCCCATGGGGGTGGTCATGGACCACAGATAGTTGACTTAGATGGCACTGTGTCACTAAAGAGTAAATGCTTGAAGATCTGACTTTTCTGGATCGTTGTTTGAATCTGATAGAATCATGATATCATTTGTGGTTGCAGTTGGAGCAAGTTAGCCAGCATGAATGTGCCTCGATATGAATTTGCTTGTGCTGAAGTTAATGGACTAGTATATGTTGTGGGAGGCCATGGGATGGACGGCGAGAGCCTCTCGAGTGCTGAAGTTTACAATCCTGACACAGACAAATGGACACTGATAGAGAGCATGCGTCGTCCAAGGTGGGGCTGTTTCGCTTGTGGACTTGATGGGAAGCTGTATGTCATGGGTGGAAGGTCAAGCTTCACTATAGGCAACTCTAGATTTGTCGATATCTACAATCCTGAGCTGCAAAGCTGGTGCGATATGAAAAATGGCTGTGTCATGGTAACTGCCCACGCCATACTTGGGAAGCAACTTTACTGCATGGAGTGGAAGAACCAGAGAAAACTATCCATATTCAACTCGTGTGATAGTTCATGGAAATCAATTAACATTCCTCTGACTGGCAGCTCAAGCATTGGATTCAGATTTGGTATATTAGATGGCAAGCTATTGCTTTTCTCCATCAAGAAAGACCCTGGGTACCGGACCCTGCAATACAACCCAGACGCGCCACCCGGCTCAGAGTGGCAAACTATTGAGATTAACCCCTCTGGTCCCTGCTTATCCAGCGTCACCATAAAGGCTTAAGAAACCTTCATTTTGGGGCTCATAGGATCTCCAAGCATTTCCTTTTCAGCTTCAACTGAAGTTGCATCAGTAGAAACTTAGTTTTGATTCAGCATTGTTTATTTCTGAAATTCATTTCATCATTGGGTCTCATGAGTGCGTTTCATTATTGTAACCTTATATCTTAAATTAAATCAAAACTTCCATAGTTGTGTCACCTTCAAGTTCCTTTTATTCTCAAATAGAGTGGAGGGTGCAACATATCTAAACTTCTGAAAATACTGCAACACACTGCCATTTTAACATTAACATCATGATTGGTTAACCATGAAATACGAGCTGAAAGTAATTGTTATTTTTTGAGAATATAATTGGTATGAAAGGGTTTGACATAGAGTTTTGAATTTTATGGAGAGAATACAGTTGGGAGTGTAAGATTGAATATGAAGGTTACACGCGTCACTGTGTAGTACTATATAGTCGGTTTCGCCTTCCAAATGTACATGGATATGATATGGTTACATATTTTATAAGTATGCAAATATATCTACAATACCTAATCGTATCATATCCTAACAATCATATCATATCTTAACATCCTCCCTCAATCACAACTTACATAAGTTGAGATTGGTTATTTGTTTTTCTAACTTTTGCACATATAAGGCTTCGGTAAATCCATCTCCCACTTGATCCTCAGTAGATATAAATCAGATATGCAAAAGTTTTGGGGCTACTCTTTCTCTCACAAAATGATAATCAATCTCAATGTGTTTTGTTCGTGCATGGAACATAGGGTTGGCAGAACGATAAGTGGCACCAATGTTATCACACTAAAGAATAGCCATCTTAGGATGAGAAACGCCAAGTTCACTAGGTAGAGATTATACCTAAATCACTTCAGCTGTTGCATTCACTAGAGACTTGTACTCTGCTTCAATACTTGACCTTGAGACTGTAGCTTGTTTTCGTGCAGCCCATGCTATAAGAATTGATCCAAAAAATACAGCAAGTCCACCTATGTACCTCCTGTCATCTAAACAATCCGCCCAATCAGCATCTGAAAAGGCGCTAATCAAATTGGATGATGACTTTGGAATTTTGAGTCCATGCTCCAAAGTTCCACTGACATATCGCAAAATTCTTTTAACTGCAGTCATATGATCATGAGTTGGTGCATGTAAGTATTGGCAAATCTTGTTCACTGAGTATGAAACATCAGGACGAGTTAATGTTAAATATTATAGTCCACCAACAATGCTCCAGTAATGAGTTGTTTCTTCTGTACCCAGAGAATATTCCAATTCAATTGAAAGTTTTTCTAAAACGGACATGGGAGTATTGACCAATTTGCAATGTTTTAAGCTAGCTCGGGTAATCAGTCTGAAGCATATTTTTCTTGTGACAGCACCAACCGTTTGGCCAACTTGTTACCTCAATACCTAAGAAATAGTGCAAGTCACCCAGGTCTTTGAGAGCCAAATCACTCTGAAGATCTTGAAGTAAAGATGGAATTGCTTGCTCACTAGAACTGACCAAAATAATATCATCAACATATACCAGAAAATATATAACAATATTATGCTTCTTAAAAGTAAAGGGAGAGATGAATTTTAGAGAGAAAAAATTTGAAAAAGAGATATTGGCTGGAACATAATCTACTGTTCCGGCCATGATTCAAGTGGCTTCTCCAGTGAATGCTCCGTTAATTATTATCGACATACCAGTGAAATCTAGCGCTGAGAATGCAGGAGATGTGCGATTGGAAAGAAAATTATATGCTGTGATTTTAGGATCGAATGATCCATTTACAACAATGAAACTCCCTCATCGTCCAATGATACAGAAAGAGGAACAACCGGTAGTGCTATTCACTCCTTTGGAGATGAAAGCGGTTCAAAAGCCAATGGAACACGTGATCGTCATGAAATTTTCAGTTGCTAACAAACCGAAGTTACTTAAAATTATGCAACACATCAATCAATTGTGGCATTTGAAGAATAGCATAAGCAATAATGGATGCACGCCATTTGTTTATATACCTAAACTCAGAAAAAGATGTAGTGGAGGCTTTAACCTGCAGATCTCATATCAACAAGACCTCTCCGTTTAGGTTGTTCCGTTGGTATCCAAGGTTTAATTTGAGAAGAGAATCCCTAATGTCATTAGTGTGGATAAGACTGCCGTATTTGTGTGTAGACCTATTTGACATCGGATGTTTAGAGTGTATTAGCAACCAAATTGGATTATTCCTAGATGTTGATAGAGTCACCAAATTGAGAACAAATACAACTTATGACAGAATCTGTGTTGAAGTTGATCTAAATGCGAAATTACTCCAGAAAATCTGGATTGATTGTACTGATAGAATGCTTTTTTGGAAAGAAATCAGCTATGAAGATAAAATGGCATTTTGCCCTAAATGCAAAATCCATGGAAATAATTTGGAGGAATTTAGAAAGGTGAAAAGAACACTCAATAAGGCTGAAGAAACAAAAGAGGCTAAACCAAAAACTGGCAAGGAATGAAGAGTGGTTAAAAATGGTAAACATTCCAACATTGACAAGAAGGGTGAATTTCTAATCGTGGATGAAAAAAAGGGAAAAGATGAAGGTAAGCAGATTGATGAAAATCTTGAGGATACTTTACCTCAAGAGGATTTAGCTGATAAACAACTTCCAATAGATTTAGAATATAAAGACAAGGAAAATATAAACAACAAATCAAACAAATATGAAATCTTACAGAATGTGGAACTAGTCGAGAAAGTAGAAGGACCAACAAACATTTCTGGTATGCATGAAAAATTACTAAGTGATGACATTTTCTCTCCTTAGAAGATGATTGCTGAATTTGATTATAGGCAGAGAGTGATAAAAATTTGGTGAGAAGGCACTTAATGGGAGAAATCACAAATGGATAATTTTGATGGAGTGAAAATTTATCCACTACCTCAGGAGCAGAAAACACACAAAATATGTGATGAAAAGTCTTTAATTAAACATGATATTGAGATTTTAATTTTGGAGGATGGAAATTTGGGGGTGCAGGTTCCAACAACAAAAATCCAAATAAAAAAGGATTTCTCACATTCTAAATAGGCAAGAAACTAGGTATGTAAGTCTCAATGCTTCCAACATTGTTTAAAATGGATAAAATCTTATCATGGAATGCAAGAGGTGTTTGTAGTGAAGGTACTATGTACCATTTGAAAAGTATGTTGAAAAGAAATAATTGCCCTGCTGTGGTAATAATATTGGAACTAAAAGCATATGCAATAAAATTGGAGAAACTAAGATTTCTTTTAGGATACACTCACCTGTTTTATGAACAGGAAAAAATCACTGCATTGCTATTTTCTATAGAGATGTGGAAATGGCATTAGAGGACATTAACAACCACTATATTACAATGAGAATAATGAAAAATAATGAGGTAGTACTATGGTACTCAGCAATATATGCTCTCTACTCTCAAAATGGGAGATAAGGTTTGTAGAATCACATTATGGCAATTGGTTAGAATATTAAAAGTCCTCGGTTGATTGGGGGGATTTTAATGTGATTTTAAATCAGGAAACAAAAAATGAAGGTAAAAAAGAAGATGATAGGAGTATGGAAGAATTCTCTGATTTCTTTACAAAAATTGACTTGAGTGATCTAGGCTTCATAGAAAATATATTCACTTGGTGCAATGCTTAGAATGGTAAAAACTACATGTGGGAAAGATTGGACAGGTTCCTCAACAATAAAGAATTTTTAGAAAAGTTTCCTAAGTCAAAAGTTCCTCACTTAGAATTTTTTCAGATCATTTTTCCAATCTTTATTGAGGAAGAAAAGCTCAAGAAAATGAAGAGTAACATTTTTAAATTCAAAAGAATGTGGGTGAATCATCAAAAAAATTTCTATGTGTAAAAGAGACTTAGAAGAAAGATCACGGCCTTAACAAAATATATAACTTTAACTTGAAGTTGAAAAAGGTAAGAGAAGCTTTAATAATTTGGAACAATTAATCTTTTTTTAATGTGTACCAAAAATTAGAGGAAGCTAAGAATAAAGTTAAGGAGGCTGAAAAAGACTTACAACAACAGTGGGATCAAAAGAATTTTGAAAAACTGATGGAGGCTAAGGCTGAAGTGGTTAAATGTGAAATTAATAAATTTAAGATGCTGGAAGACCAAACTCAGTGCCATTGGTTGCAGGAAGGGGATAGAAAATTTGCTTATTTCCATGCCACACTGAAAGAAATAAAGAGGCTAGACAGCTTGTAGATTTTTCTTGACAATGACATCATTACTGAGAAAGGGGAATTATATGTGATGTTGTAGTTAAACATGTTGGCAGTATGTTTCAACGGGTGAAAAAATAAGTAAATCACTAGTTTTTTATAGCATTACTGCTAATGTAACTTAATAGCATAATAGAGATTTCTGCAAGTTTCCAGAACTAGAGGAAATTAAAAATGCTATTTGGGATTTAGATGGCAATAGTGCATCAGATTTGAATGGTTTCACTGGAACCTTTTATTAGTCATGCTGGGACTTTATCAAAGATGATCTCAAAAAAGCAATTGATGCTTTTTCCCAAGGATGTTAAATTTCCAAAAATTATTTCCAGCACCTGTGTTGTTTTGATCCTAAAAATATCTATTCCTCGTAAACTAACTGAGTTGAGACTAATAAGCTTATGCAACCTTTGTCAAAAAGTAATCTAAAAAATTCTGAACACAAGACTAGTAAAAATTTTACCTGGAATCATTTCACTTGAGCAAACAGGCTTTGTGGCAGGGGGAAATATCCATGAAAACATCTCTTTGACCCATGAGATGTTTATGGACTTCGATAAAAAAAGCCAGCGGGGGGAACTTGGCATTGAAGATGGATATTTCAAAGGCATATGATAGAGTGAGCTGGTTGTTCTTGATAGGAACAGTACTGAAAATGGGATTTCTTTCTGCAACTGACCTAATTTTTAAAACTCTTAACAACTTCTGGTGTAACATATATGTGATAGATGAAAAATATGGATTTTTTAAATCTTGAAGAGGCTTGAGACATGGAGATCCACTATCTCCAAGTGTCTATGTGATAGTTATGGAGATTCTGTCTAGAAAATGAAAAGATCGGCAAAGTTCTGGTGAAATTGGTACATACAAACGCCCCCATAAAAATCTTGGCCTGAGTCATCTGCTACTTACAGATGAGAAGATCGGCTCAATCCAGACCGAGCCAGATACGTGAAGACAAGATTCAGGTCATGTTTTTGACCTGAAGACGTCAAAGAGCATGCCTTGGATCATGCTACAGCTAAAGGCAGCACGACCTGGATTGTGCTAACACGTGTCACGCGAAAAAAAGGCTAGATTCGAGCATATTCGACTTTATCCTTCCCGGACCTATTTTGATAATAATACTCCTTGAGAAAACTGCCAATAATTATCAGTATAAGATTCCAACTCAGTTATAAATAAGAGACCCAGACTCAAATTCTAACACACCTAACACTGCACCACAGCTTCCTCCTACAAGGGTTAGAGGATGAATTTCATTTAGAGTTAGAGCTTCAATAGACTAAGCTTTCCTTTACCATTCGTGTTTTATTTTCATAAATATTATATGATTGTTATTTCAATCATGTGAAGTGAGTAGTCGTCTACGTTCTAGGATCCTGCGGATCCTAGGTTGTACGCAAATTCAACTTTTTCATGTATATTAACTATATTTTTCATCCATGTTACCAGTACTTCTTTGAATGCTATTGTGTATGTCCATTATTTTAGGGACGCATTTATATTGTCATGAATAATGCTTCATAGTTTAAATATGCATGCTATAAGAACTTAGTTTAGAACTACATTTAATACCCTCTAGGTAAGAATATTCTAATCCACGAAGATCAGAATTAGGTTGGATTGGATATTCTATCTACTTGTAGTAAATATTCATAGTAAATTAAATATCGAAATTGTGTGTTGCCTTGAAATATTAAGTAGTTTATTTATTTTATTACATGTTTAGTAAATATTAATATATCGCTATTTGACTAGTATTTGTGGCCTACGAAGATCAGGATCAAGTAACACGATACAAAATCAATTGTAGACAATAATTTACTGCGTAGAAACACCCAAAAGTTGGACTCGTAGTAAATTATTGAGAGATATGTCATAATATTGTAATTGGATGATTTTAACGATTAATTTGTGTCTGAATAACATAATCAGTTTTGCTAGCAACCTAGGTGAAGTAGAAACTCTAGGATGCTAATCCACTATGTTCAATTCTAAATCTGCGTTGTAGCTTCAGTTTCTTATGTAGTTAAATTAGTCCACCCATTCTCATTCATTTGCGTAGAATTAAATAAATACTAATTAAGTTATTAGTGCCTAGCAAGTCTTTTACTCCTCTTGGTTTGACTCAGTACTTATTGATTTTATTTGATTACAGTGATAACCGTAAAACAAATATTGACATACATATATGGTAAAAATTATGCATGTCATTTACCTATAAATAGGCACTTGAATCAGTTTATTTGCTACTCGACTAGTTGATATTGATCCAAACACTCTGAACTAGATCAGCAATAAGAACCATGCACATAGTGTTCATTCATTGAAGTTTTCATGCAGCAAAGCAATCACTTAATTGAAGCATGATAAACATAACATCAAAATAAGAATTTATTAAATATAAATATCTCACGACTTCGATTCACAAGTCAAAACACCTGAACTACATAAGGTAATTAGTCACTAAGGACCATACAGATATACATAATCAGTTTAATAGAAAAATCTTTACAAACTAATTATGAACTCTCTAGGATGAGCTCTCTTGCTATCTCCACTTCTAGCTGAATTACACACTATTTGAAGTGCTTGAAAGCTTGATACCGACGCTACCGGTGAGTAGTGAGGCAGAGACCTCATTATATATTCCTTAATGTGCCTTACAATTTAAGCTAAGCAATCTATGTAAATTTGATGTGTATCTTTAGAGAAATTCAGATTTAAACGGTTGATAGAAGATAGACTCAAACTTGGAGTTGATTTAGAAAACTATCAGCCCACCGATTTTCTTCATGTTGCTGGAAGAAGTTCGTTAAAAGTTAGGCTTTGACTCCTCCCAAAATATTACAGATAATGTTCCAATGTTTCTGTAGCCGCTTAAATCGTGCGAATCAGACATTTAGTGTGAAAGCTATTCCCCTTGCAAGTCGGAAGGTAAATTGTCTTCGGATTTGGAAACATAGCGTCCTGCGCACAAATGTCACTTAGTGTATCATGCGCTCGGCTCTTGCGTTGGCAAGTTGCTGACATTAGTTTCTTTTTCTTTCTGAATGTAACAGGTGTCGGCTTTTCCACGTAAGCTGTGCACGAGACTGGTGTCCTAGCACGTGACTTGCTTGTTATTTTGCAGAAATTGTCTTTTGTCCGAATTTTCTGATCTTTTCTATTTTGTATCCTTAAACTGCGTTCTTTAAAATGTTTTCATGTCAAGATCTAAAATAAGCTTGTAGCACAAAAAATAGCTAAAACCATTAAATACTAATTAAGAACAATAAAGAATTAGGTGGATTAAGTATAAAATAGATCGAACAATTTGATCTCATCAAATGCCCCACTCAAACTCTTGACCGTCCTCAAACAAGCAATAACACTCAAGACATCACAGCAAATAAATGTATACCATGTAGTTTAATTTTAATTTATCCTTGCCTTTTTGTCCATCTGATATCTAAACATGACAACATAACTCACATACAAATATCTAACAAACAATTATGATAAAGGCAAAGTTAATGGTAATCAACCTTATTTAATTAGCTTTTCTGTATGTACCTACCTTCGCATGTGTTAGCTCTTTTCAAGACTAATTATAACAACAATGTCAAATATATGGAAAAGGAACGAGCATGTCCTACTAGTTATGTACAAAATATACTGCCTACCCTTTACCAGACTGAGAATAAGAGGATTCTCAAACTGTGGTTTCGTTCCACGTCAGTGGGATATCAACTGGTGACTTAGGACACAAGCTCATATTCAGAGGAGTTTGACAATTTAAAACTTTTTAGTTTTTTAGAATATAAGCTTCACCCAAAACTATCAAACATGGCTTTAATTTTCTTCTTTATTCTTTTCTTTTTAAGTTTCTTTGAAACTTTTCACTCTCTTTAATTTTTATGACCATTTGATCAAGATGTTTTTTTATAAGATATGCCTTCAAGAGAAGATAAGTCACTTATATTGCACAGTTTTGAAAAATAATTTTTAAAAGGTATTAAATCATAGGCAATACTCAAACCAAGTCATTGGAAGATACAATCACTTAAGATTACCTCAATACAAGCACCAACATGATCCCCCAAGACTTTTTAAAGCTCTCTAAGATCTCAAACCAAGTAATCTGACTAAATCTCAAAAACTCATAAGAATCTGCATGTAGTCAAATCACTAAATGAAATTGTAGACATCTAATAAAGCTAGATTTTTCAAAAAAAGTTTCATATTGTATCATGTTGTGAGATTTGATCTAAAGAAAAAGAAAAAAAAATGACTCTAAACTCTATTGACACTCACTACAATTGAGTTTATTAAATATTAAGTGATGATTTCCCCACTCCACACTAAAAATCAACTGGTTTCTCACAATTTATAAGCATAAATTATAATGAAGGATAACAAATATGGAAAGAAAGAATATGGAAATCTCAGTCTGGCCAAACTAGTTTTCTAACTCGCGTGCTGACTGATCAGACCGTGCGCGGTGTACTCTTCTTGCGCGCAGTTTTGCAGGATTCTTCCGCGAGCTCCAATAATTAAGGCATGCGCTTGGCAAGTTAAAATTTGTTAGCGGTTTGCCATTAAAATCTTAAAAAATTTGACATGTCTCTTACAAAAATCCCACACTAGGACTTTGTCATAATATTAAAGTCTTAGATAGATTTTAGGTTAGTGGTTAATCATGATAAAACTCAAAATAAAATAAAACTAGAATAGTATAATCCTAAACAAGTCCAAGTCTCCAATTCCTCCCGAGTGGGTCAGTTGGCGTCTCTCTTGGCCATGTAGCACTTGCCTCAGAAGCGCTTTTACTACTCTGCTAGAGTTTGCATCGCGGACACCACTTCTCTTAGCCGGGTATCGTGCCTCACCAGCGGGCTCTTCATGTACCCTGCACTAGGTTGACTGCCTCCCCTTGTCTTGCAGCTTCTCATCTTTAAATCGAAGGTCCATCCCTAGCATTAGATGCTGAAGGTGCTGTAGGATGAGCTTCTAATTTGTGGTTTTGATTCTGATCTTCCACGTGCTCTTCTTCAACTATCGGCAACTCAACTCGCAGTGTTGGATATCTGTGATAGATCCAGACTATCTAAAAAACACACGAGACTCGGATGACTCTCATCTTTCTCAAACAACTTCTATCTCAGATAAGAGGATTAAATGATGTCTTGCCCTCAACTAGAAGTACGAGAAGTGCTCCTATACGCTGCAGAAGATGCGTGATAACTCCTCCACAAGCTATCAGACTAGTCTTGCCCCTGATAGTCTCAAAATGCTGGCACATGTAATGTGCAAAGTCAGCTTGCAATCCTCTACTGGTGCATGGTGGGACAAAAAGTTTTGGATATTGAATCTTATTTCGTCCATTGTCTCAGTTAATATGGTACCTCCTATGGCCTTTTGAATGTAGAAGAGAGTTGGGTCACATATATAACTAGCGGTTATTTATGAGGGTTTGAATCTGAGGTCAGGCTCCGTGGAGATCTCCCTTCAGAATTCAGGAAGCTCTCCCTTCATGTGTGGCTCGCACCTCTCATAATCACCTAAGCCCCAGTGAAATACTTCTCGAACCTTGTCGAGATTGGTTTTAAAGACTGTATCTTTAACCATGAAGTTGAGTTACAAAATTTCATCCACTTCAAAATATTCGACAGTAACTAGTAAGTCAATTGTGGCTCTGCGGTCAGTGTGGCAACTTAAATATGTCATCCTCGGCCAGCTCATGTCTCATGCTAGCCTTCCAACTCCCATGTACAATTATGAATGAATTAGAAATTGCCTTTACACCGAGAATAGGCAACATTTTTTTTTAGCTTCAGCTTCGCCCTATAACTCTTCAAATGATAATTGCCTTCATGTCATGAGGATTGTGCTGGATTGAATCTCTGAGTTTTGAAGGCTAAGCCGCGTGCTAGAGACCTTCTACTCGTGCGCAGTGAATGCGCGCGGCGACTGCGAACAAGGACTTTCGCAATATGTTGAAACTTAAATTGATGCTTGATTTGACAGCCCTAGGCTGTGAGGATTGTGATTCATGCGGCTGAAGTAATGGAAGAAGGTGGCCGCGGCGTTGGTGGCAGATGAACGTCCTTGGATGTTGTTTTTCGCGTCGCATGCTCAGCTATTTTGATTTTCTTGGCAAAAATTACTTCACCTCGCGACTGCTATATTTATCTTGGGTGCAATGGTCACACATGCAAGATTCTTCATCTTTCGCGCGAGCCTTAATTTATGTGCCACGTGCTTGTCTGGATAGTCGTGCACGCGGCACCTTCCCCCCTTGCGCTCAGCTTGCTACCATAACAGGTTTTACAGCAGCAGACAGAGGCCATTGCAAGATAAGGCAGTGTGTTGAAGCGAGATACATAAATCATTTTGTCGGAAGATACAGATGTAGCAGAAGCAAATTAAAACTGCTGTTGGTCTATTTGTTTATTAATGAAAGAGGGATTACTTTTCAGTGTCTTATGTGAAATCAGCAGTGGAATATGAAATTTACCATGTCACTCCCGTTGTTAACCCCTATTGCAACTTTGTAAACAAGAGTGATCATGGGAACTCCGTAATTAAGCGTGCTTGGACGAGAGTAGTATTAGGATGAGTGAACTCCTGGAAAATCTTCGTGTTGCAACCAATTTTTTTTTTTTAAAAAAAATGATGGTGCAAATTGTGTAGCAGTGATGTTGGAGGAAACTGTCCATTATTCTTTCAGTATATGCTCTATGATTATCATAGTTTGTGCAAATTGTGTTGCAGCTGGAATTCACAAGTATCCGGCAGACTGTGCACAATTTTACCCCTACTTGGTGGAAGTGTGATATGTGAATTTATTTGGCTCTAACAATTTGGCTAATCATCTAACCTGACAAAATGAGCCATGAAATACAACTCTACTTTGATTAGGAAGTCTTGCTAGCTTTTTTCATGGATTTGGGCCTTTTTCCCTGCGTATGTTAATCCACACTTGCCTCACTGTTTTTTTTTTAACTGGAAATTGTTGAAGGTGTATACAAAATAAGAGCATCGTTGAAGGTAAACTCAAACATGAGGAGGAGATGCGTGCTAAGAATTCTCGCAATGAGGAGAGTGTTCCAGACAAGCTATCCTCTTCACAGGAGAGATGAGACCTGCCTGTATATTTGCCTTTGTTCTAAAAGGCGGCCGCCTAGCCGCCCGATTAGTCTCTGGGCGTTTTAAAAACGCTCCGCCTAGCGCCTAATTATTTTATATATTTTATTTTTAAAATAAAATAAAATTTTATAGGTATAATTTTATAATTAATTATTAAATATATTATTAATATATATAACTTCGTCTAATCATCCGATTAATCCTTCCGCCTAATCCCCGCCTAGCCGATTAATCGCTAGGCCCCAAACCAACCGCCTAGCGCCTTTTAGAACACTGAATTTGCTACACTCAGAGAACATGCCGTGCTGTCTAATGTGCCACTAGTTTACGAACAAAAGAGAAAGCTGGATGTGACCAATATCATACATCAATAATTTAGCAGTCTCATTATCGTTTAGAGATGAAGCACCAGTGGAATTTGAATGTTTACGTCTATTACAAATTTGTAATGCCTCTGCATTTAAGTTACAAAAATTATCCGAACTCGCACAAGGAATATATGATCTTCTGCATAAACTGTGAAAACCAGTGCCCAGTTCCTTTTAAAGGAGGAAAAAAAACCTAGTCAATCGTCATATATTTGAGTTTCTAGAGACCAAGCTTTTTGGGTCTTAGATATGTGCTGGTGCCCTGCTTTAGACCTGGTGTGGAAACTTGCTGCTGTTGCATAGCCCTTTTCGCTTTCTCCCTCATTTTGTTTTCTCTTTCCATTTCCTCCTGCTCCTTCCTCAGATTCTCCATTTCTTCTTCCATGGCTGTCTTCTCTTGCTTCTGTTTTTTCTTGTGTTCCAACATTGATGTGTCTGAATCCTTAACTGAGAAAAACATAGGCCCAAGTTCAGCCAACCATTGAGGCTCGACTGCGGTTGCACACTGCATGTATTCTTTTGAGGTCAGCACTAACTCATGATAGACTACATAATCTGGAGAGTATCCCAAACCATATATCGCACTGCTTGGATGCAGATGACATGGCATCCCGTTCCTACAGTTAACATACTCCCCGATCCCTTTCAATCTAGCGGAGTTGTGGAAGTAGGCGGAGCATATGGCCTTTCTCACTACATCCCAATCAAACCCACAGGATGTTAGTGGGATCTTAAGTGACTTTAGAGTGTCAAGCAACTGTGAACGCACCTCTCTGGCTTTTCTCAACCCCTTGACATGCAAGTAATGGTCATTACACCAGTCTCCTCGATACTGGTTAGCCTTCCACTGTTGGTATACATTGAGTAATGTCAAGTGATCAGACTCCGGCACGAAAAACTTCTCTCTAGCTGCATCACTTTCCTCTGCCCTGTCTTTGGGGCGGAAAAATACTGATGGAACTGACAGCATTGATACTATTGTGAGAACCTCATTCACACAGCCTAACTGGTCACCCATCAAAAGCATTTTGGCAAGTGGTGGATCCAATGGAAATTCAACCATCTTCCATCCAATGTCAGTGAGTCCCCCGACATTATTGAGAGCGCCGAGCACCCATAACTGATACATGGAATTCAGTATATTTTCCTGTGGAGGTGGGTCCATGAAATCAAAATCCAGCAAATTTTCAATTTTCAGAGATTTGAGAAGTAAAACTACATTGCCGAGATTAGTCCTTTGAATTTCTGGGACTGGACTGGGCAACAATTCATTGGCATAAGCACTGTCGGTATACAATCGATAACATGTGCCCGGGCCTGTTCTACCAGCACGTCCAGCTCGCTGATCAGCTGCAGCTTTACTAACAGGAAATACTTGGAGAGCATCCATACCCATCTTGGCATTATACACTTTCATCTTACCATATCCCGAGTCGATGACGTAGAAGATGCCATCAACCGTCAATGAAGTTTCAGCAATGTTGGTGGCAACAATGCATTTTCGAGCACCATCTTCAGCTTTTTCAAATATTTTTGCTTGCAAATCAGCCGGAAGCTGAGAATATATTGGCAATATCAAAAGCTTGGGCACTGTTTTAGCTGATGCAACCAGCTGTTCCATTCGCTCAGCAAGAGAATAACATGCTGCCTCAATCTCATCTTGTCCGGTCAAGAAGATGAGAATGTCTCCAGGCGCACTAGTAATATGAATGGTCATAGCTTGTTTCACAGTAGCATCAACATAATCTTCACAAGGAGTTTTGCTATATAAAATGTTCACCGGGAATGTCCTACCAGGGATATGGAAGATAGGAACACTGGACCATTGACAAAATTTTATAAGATTAATCAGGTAAAGATAAAATAATCGTAACATAATAACACACCATCGCATAGTAACTTTACCTCCCAAAGAAGTCAGAGAACTTTTGCGCATTCAGAGTAGCCGAAGTCACGATAAGCTTGAAATCCCGACGCTGCGCAACAACTTTCTTTAAAATTCCAAACAATACATCTGTACTAAGTGATCTTTCATGTGCCTCATCCATCACTATTACACTGCATATTAGGATAAGAAGTTAATTGCTGTGCTAAAATAGCAAGTCAATTGTTTGGTATTATGACATCACAAAAATTTCTCACCGGTATCTCTCAAGATCTGAATCTTTCAATGTCTCACGCAGAAGCACTCCATCAGTCATGTACTGAAAATCAAAGGAGTTATGAGCTCATACACCCACTATGAAAATTAGGAATACATGTGGGAAAACAGAAGTAAAATTAGAGATCAAATTTGCTCGACGAAAGTTAACAAAATAAAATTAGATAGTGCGGCATATTATTTACAGTAAGTTATGTGAGCGCAGAAAACAAAGGTCACCGCAGATACGGTCTTAGGGTAAAAGGGATGGGGGGTGCTTCCCGGTAATCTTCGTGTTTTGAATTTGAATCCCCAAATGGTTGGATAGAGCGTTAAAAAATGCAGAAACTAAATACCTTAATAATAGTATTGGGTCCTGTAACATCTTCAAACCGAATTGCATATCCAACTTTATCACCAAGCTCGGTTTCCATTTCCTCACTGACTCTTTTCGCCACACTCATTGCAGCTACACGTCTGGGTTGTGTGCATCCCACAATACCATTATTCGAATACCCATCTTCATGTAGATACTGTACACACCAGAGCAAAATTTTATTTAAATGAACATCATCTTAAAGGACATCAGTTTATTTCTCAACGATAAGAATCGTCTTTGAAAACCTGTGTCAGCTGAGTTGTCTTCCCTGAACCCGTCTCCCCAACAACAACAATGACTTGATTTTCGCGAACCACCTGCATCATATAATGTCACGATAAGAGATTTTGAACCCAATGATTATTTGCTTTCTAAAGAGACAGGGGAGAAGTTTCTACAGAAGACTGAAGAGGACCAATCCCTGTACAGGACATAGTCAGCTCAACATCAAGAAATCCTTAGGAGAAGTGAAAGTTAAAAAGGCAAAAATAGCATGATTAGCGAAGAACAAATGATGAACTTCATGAGTGGAGAAGCCACCAGAGGAAACAAGGCCAGCAAAATCCCACAACGATCAGATAAAGGTTGAAATAACTTTAGTGCCAGCTAAAAGAGTTCAAAAGCACAAGGATATGAAATTTAAAATAAAAATTTCAACCACCCTCACATAAGGACAGATATTTATTCAGTGTTATGCACCAGATCAAATACAATTGTCAAGTTGTTTAAACCGAATATTCTGGCTGTCAGTAAACAAGAAAACAGATCCATCCAACCTTATATCAATACTAGGAGTACCGATCCCAATAAAATCATATATAGATTGAAACAGATACATGAGAACACAATCACATGTTGTGCTAAGTTACCTACAACGAGGAGTAACAATAATAACATCAATATCCAGTCTCCAGAAGATCATGATATAATACACAATATGAGAGGCAGCTCACTCAATATTATACCACTTTAACTTTATCTAAGGGGCTTTACAACACGAAAATTTCAACTTGCTTAGTCCACACTTACCTCCCCTTATATGAAACAACAGTACCGAAAGATGTATTTCAGGAAATTATGTGATGTCAGTCATGGAACTAAGAAATCTGTCAATCATGATGTTACGCATTTGCCTAATGAAGTTTAGTGTTTATGACACGCAAAAACACTACAATTAAATCAGAGACCAGTCGTACAGCACATATCATAATTAAAAAAGAAAGCATATTTTACGCAGAAGTCAGCAACCAAACCTGCAATAACTCGTCTCGGACAGAGAATATAGGCAAATATTGCCGCTGTTGTGCTAAGGTCTTTGACTTGGCAAAATCACTCACAGCCTCTCCTTTCTTCAAATGCTGTGAGAACTTTGCTTCCTCCTTGAAGTCTATTTCACCATCTTCACCGACTATTGCGGTATCCGCATCAATCTAGCGGCACAAAATGAAAAGAAGTTATGTAGTTTAGACTTTTATCCTAATTATATTTAGAATACTAGTGTGACTATTGAGTATAAAGCTAACATGCTCGTACCTGTTCAGCGGATTTCTCAACACCAAGGATATCACCAAGTTTTGAGCCTGCAAGCTCCCAAAATCGCTGGCGAGATTTATTTGAACTTTGTTTTTCACGAACTTCTCTAACTAATGCAGATCCTTTCCGAGCTATGATGGCCATATCAGACGTCTGGTCTTTTACAGGCATTACAGGCTCTGATTGCTTTGTGAAAACAACCCTACCATCAAGAAACGGAGGCTTTGTATCTGTCACACATATCAAACAAACATGTTACTCATTTATAGAAAAGTCAAAATCAACTTCTCAGATGTTATATGCAGGTTTTTACATTGAAATCCAATTTGAGAATCAATATAAAAATTATGTGTCTAAGGCTTCACGTTCGGAACTCACCATGCACAAGAAGAATAACTTTTTTTTCATCCTCGTCATCAAACTCGGTCTGCTGTTCAGTACCTCGAACAGCTCCAGATCTTAGAAGCTGCCTATCTTCCCACTGGGCATTATCAGCAGTAAGTTGTGACAACTTCTTGCTCTGAGCAAGACTCATCTTCGTCCCATCTCTCCGAACCTATGACATATGAAAATCAGTTCAAGTTGGGCACACCAAAATCTTGACTTTGACATCCACAACAAATTCAAACTGAAGTCTGATCGCAGGACAAGCTAAATGTATGAGCTTTACCAATTTTTTAGCAAGTTCTGCCTCTTTCTTCTGAAAGGAAGCATCCTCTTCCATAAAGAATGATGAGCTATCTGCATCAAGCGCAGTGTTACTCTCATCCCTATTATACCTGTACAAAAAAAAATGATTAACTGAGAAATAGGTGTGAATGACTAGCTAAAAACAGACTTCTTGTAGGTGGAAGCTTCAATCAAAATCAAGCGAGAAATTCACTTGAACATAATTACGAACACAGAAGACTCTAGAACTAGTACATGTGAAAGGAACAAAACATGACTTCTAAACGATAAACATTGATGAAAATTACCATGCAAGATCAGCATTGTATTCCATCTCTAGGCGCATGCTTTCAGTAATTTCATGGCTGGGTTCTTTAGGTGAATAACTCCCCTCATCTCCTACGGCCTGCATAATTAAAGGAAACATTAGTGGGGTCATGTATTAAAGATAATTCACTATATATACACTCTCACGTAATATAGATAGCGGTAAGTGTAGAACTATAACCTATTCAAAACAGTAACTTTGTCAGCCCAAAAGAAAATACCTTCTCATTCTGTGATCCCTCCAGGTAAACAGAAGGCTGACGAGACCTGCTGCCATACTTAGGACTCGAAGACCTAACTGAAGATCTGACAGTCCCAGAAGCTCGAATTGGCACGGGTGAAGGAGAAGTATAATCCCAAGGAGAAGTGATCCGTCCTATGGGAAAAATAAATTATGTTAGATATCCGATGTATAAACGTTAAGCTACAGATAATTCATTTCGGCGATCCTTCTACCATTATGGGGTGTATTATCACCCAGCCAGGGAGACACCAAGCGTGCATCAGGTGAGGCTCCTACTAACAATGGGGACGGTGAAGGTTGATAACGTCTACTACCACCCGAGAAACCCTCACGACGTGGCGTATCTTCCCATTCCCACCGCCCATCATCCCAATCAGATCTGCCTGCGACAGTTCATAAATGGCATAATTAACCTTTTATAAAATGTTGTCAAGTTAGATGTCATTTGCATATAATTGTATAATCACGACTCACACGTCATTTTAGTTATGAATAGCATTACACAGTGTAACAGGATGCAACAAGCTGGATTCGAAACACGTGTCTTAAATGAACCAATACCGTCAGTAAGATGGTTTAATAGATGAGAAAATGACCAGTTTCAGCAGATCGATACGCTTTCCTCATTGATATAAACATTAAATGAATGGAATGAGTTGGAATTGAAGACATTACGGAAATCAAAGTGGAGTTACAGACGAACATTATTGTTGAGGTACTCCAGATATTCCCTCACTCAAGTCCTATACCATGGTTGTGTATCTTTAATGAAAAACCTACAACTAGATTCGAAATGATGGAAGAATTACCTGGTGTTCTTCTAGGACTTTCATTTTTACTTCTTTTTCTCCTGTAATCTTCACCATAATCTTGATGTTGCCGACCATGGGTTTCTCTACCATATCGGTCATTCTCATGTCTTTGTCTTCCACTCTTACTTCCCGATCTAGAATCTTCATATCTATCACGTCTGTCGCTGTGACGATCCTCCGTAACGTAACTTCTGGACCTTGATCTAGTACTTTGAAGACTTTCAGTTGACGAAGACGGGTACTACAATTGAAAACAACATCAAGTTTAGCTGACTGATGCTGCACACATGCTATCAAAAATCAATGGAACTAGCATACAACAAGTCACTAAATATGAGAAAATTGATCAATGCACTCTCTCTCTGTAGCATACAGAATCGAGAAGTTGGATAGGTATAATACTAGGAAAATGAGTATGGATTGCAGAGACTACCTCGTGCCATGAGGAAGGTGGCCATAAGGGGGGAAATGACGCTCAATTAAAAGTCTATTGATAACAATTAACACGCATCTTAGCAGGAAATCTAACTATTCGGTTTTTGTGGTGAGAAAATAGTTGAAATAGAACTATAACATTGGGGCATACATGGGAAGATAGGAAATTGCAAAAAAAAAAAATGAAGAAGCATGGAGTTTCACAAAGGGTGTTACAATAATAAAAAAAACATGCTTGCTGCAATTATATAGCAGGTAACTAAACAACAAGAAAACAAACATCCATAAAATACAATAACTCTAGGCTAAATGCATTGCTACTGGCTATAAGAGCTTAGTGTAAATAAAACTCAAATGATAGTAATAAATTAATAACTTTAATGTGAATGCCAACCAACCCTGATAAAGTTTAACCCCTATGTTGTTCTTTATCTAGCATACATTTTCACAGAATGATAACACTGTACATTTATACCTATATTCTTTGACCTTTTTAAGAGCTCCTTCAAGGAAACAGATGTGATTTTTTAAATGTAATAAATGTCCAAAAACTTAATAGAGTAATGCGTGCCACACCTCATTGTGTTTCTTTGCCTCTGGTTGGCGACTTCTTGGCATATCATTGAGCTCATTTTCCTCGGTCATGGTACTTGCTACAATAATCAATTAAAGACTCCATTAATTAAGTTAAGAATAAAATAAACATCTTAATAATTAAAGAAACAAAACCAGCTATGATAGGAAACTGCATATTATTTAAAAATAACATATCGTTCCATCTTACTATGAGATTATACAAGGATAACAAAAAAACACATAGTTGAGCATGTCATACTGAGTAGGGACTAATATATATATATATATATATATATATATATATATATATATATATATATATATACCCTACCCCACAAATTATGATGCCTTACAAGTTATAACTAGTGAAGCCTATAGGAGGTCTTACAGCAGAAGCTCAGTAACATTTTGTCTGTCGGGTGGGCATACAAATTCTCTAACCCGGAAAAAAAAGATGTGCGGGCAGCTAAAACCAGTCTAAGAGGTAAATGGAAATGAGCTTCATCACGAGCTCAAATAAGCTGTAGCAAAACATCTCCTTTTTCTATGGATGTTTATAAAAGCATGAACTGACCAACAAAAAATGGCTATGGTTACACGACCTCCAACAGTTAAACAACAGGTTCTAAGCATCCCAAAACCAAATGGCCTCATCTGCAATAGCTTTCCATTCCAGGGAGGTACAACAAGAATGGTCGAAATCCTTCATGCATTTATACATCTAATAGCAGTGTTACATTCCAGTCTACTTGACTATCCTAACTCAAAAAAATATAACTAACCTGCACGGGACTTATAACTGGAAGCCATTCCACGGTATTTCCTATGAGATTGAGTACTATTCTTGGTAGTCTCACCACTGTCATCAGCTTCAGAAGACATGTGTGTTTCTTCTTCCTCCATGGAAGCAACTACCGGTGCCACTCTATCTCTAGGGACCTTGAATCCTCCAGATTCAACGCGCTTTGCATCGGCGAGGACATCAAGGCCTGTTCATAAAGGTAGCCATTACCACTTTTTAAACAACATAACCCTAAAGGTAATATCAAAAAAATAAAAAAAAGCATACCAGTACTGTTTCCGGACCTACCTAAGAGAGATTTCTTTCCAGATGGTCTGAAAACAACTCTATCCTTTCCTGGAACAATTAAGCCCCCAGTACCAGCATCCTCAGGCTCCAATGTCACGGTTGTCTTATCCAAATCAATGGAGCCAACGTAATCACCCTGTATGCATTTAAACAATACAGGTTCATCAATTTGGGTAAGAACTAACAACAGAATAAAGTATTTCCCAAGTATGAAGACACGAACCTCCATAACTGTGTTCCGAGAATCAAAAATATGAAACACCCTGCAACAAAATTGCAACGTTATAATTGCTCAGAATCCAATATTCTCAAGTTGGAAATATCCCAAATCCAACTGCCTGACTTCACCAACTGCTCAAGAACCCTAAATTTATAGGGTGTGTCTAGAAAGAAACCAATCACAACACTAAACTCCAATCCTTAGATTCACAAATAGCAAGCAGGAAAATTAAAATTTCACAAGCATTCAATTAGCGACCATCACCGCACTTACAGAATGGTTCGATTGGAACTCGTAAGCTCAAAAATTCTGCAGCTTTTGAATCCCAGCAACGAGGCAACGTAAACTGACCAATCAGAAAGCTATTCGAAAACCGCGAGCCAGACGTGAACGTAAAGCCGGTGATCGCTTTTGGGGCTTGTGCAGCAGAAGAGCGATACCGTTTAGGTAACCAGCCGTCCAAATCCGAAAAATCACACTTAAACTAACCGTAAACGGGAACCCAACATAGGTTTGTTCTCTTCCGCCGCTGCGGAATTCGCTCTCCTCGCCGCTGCTGTGATGTCTTCCTCCGATTTCAGTTTGTTAATTTTTATTTAATGAATACATATCGAGGATGATAGTTGTAGACATAGTTACACTGTTGGTGTATGTTTGTTATGCATATATGTAATATCACTTATTAAAAAAGTATTATCAATACAAATTTTCAAAGGTAAAATTTTATCTCTCTGCATTATCAATATATATTTCTATTTTGTACCAAACGTATCACTATGGTATTAATAATATCATCTCATTCATAATACATGCTACCAAACGAGGGCTAAGGGAAAAAGTCAAAAGATTTCACATAACATCACTTATTGCATTTTAATATTTTTTTTATCGTATCTTTTTTTATATATAATTTTGGTGTTCAGACTGTAATTATGTGAGTAATGATAGTTCAAGATCCTTTTACAGTTCGTGTATTAAGAGTAATAGAATAAATAATCTCAATAATACTGATTTTTAACTAATAATACTTATCATGTCCATAACTAAACATATTAGACGATTATTAATTAGGACGTACTGACTACTACATAGTAGTCATAAGCGCCCAAAATACTAATAGATTCCCACTTAATAAGATTTTAGGGGGAAAACTCTAAAGGGCCCCGAACTATCAATCATTATCCAATTTCTGTATGAATTACCATTGTTATCAAATAAGGTGTAAAGTATAGTTTTTAACAAAAAATTTAACACTAATAACGTAACACCAACTCCTTTAAAAAAACAAATTACGACGTTAATAGTCAAAAATTTAATTTTTTTATTAAATAAAAAATACTAATAAACAAATATCTTATAAATTTCTACAAAAACTCTAAGTTGGCCCACACAGCCACCGCTCCTCCAGTCCGATGAGATCAATGGTGAGATGACAGGATTTGGCCAACTTGAATCCATGCAGCGGACGTGGATGAGGTTGAAGATAATGGGTTACTTTCACTGGCATTTCCCAAACAGCGGACCCAGGCAGCACACACGGACTTTTCTTTCACTCTGTTTTTCTATAAACGAAGTAGAGGAGCATATGAGAATTTGAAGGAGAGGAAGGAGGAGCCAACACACGTTTTATGTTGTTCTCATGGGGTTTATGTACATGTGCCGAGGAGGTGTGTGAATATTCTCCATAACCAACTCCATATGATGTCTTACAATCTAATTTATTAGCTAAAGACTCGATCATATGCAATAATTGTTTAACACCCTGCCTCTGTCTCAGCGTCTCCATATGAGATGCAGATTCTAGATCTAAACTCATTAAACATTGTTGTTGGAAATCGCTTGGTGAAAACATCAGCGAACTGATGTGTTGTTGGAACATGTAGAGCACACACTTCTTCAAGAGCAATTTTTTCTCTGACAAGATGTATGTCGAGTTTGATGTGTTTTGTCCGTCGATGATGAACAGGATGGGCATCCATGTAAACTGCTGAAACATTGTCATCATACATGATGGTTGCTTTCACCGTAGAACAATGGAGCTTACCCAATAGCTGTCGTAGCTAACAACACTCCGTCATTGCAGTTGTGTCTATGCGGTACTTAGCTTCTGCGCTTGATCATGAGACAGTGAGTTGTCTCTTTGAAGACCATGAGACAAGAGTGTTGCCCAAGTAGACACAATAACTTGACGTGGAGCGTCGTGTGTCTAGGCATCCTGCCCAATCAACATCGGAGTAGGCCACGATTTCCATACTTGAAGACCGACGAAGATGAAGTCTCAACTTTGTTTTACCTCGGATATGATGTAAAATTCTCTTGATCATGCATATGCAAGCATACTTATTGCACGACATATGATATGTCAAGTCTGGTCATCGTCAGGTATTACAACGTCCTGGCTAAGCTTCAATATTCAGAAGGATCATCAACCGAAGAGCCAACTAAGCAGAAAAATTTATACTTTGGACTCATGTGGAGACTAGCTTGCAATTGTTCATTTCAACACGTTGAAGAACCTTTTCCGTGTACTTCGACTGACTAACAAAGAAGTCATTTGTGGATCGTTGAACATCGATGCCAAAAAAGAAGTTCAGTTATCCCATGTCTTTCAATACAAATTCAGTTCTAAGCTGAGAAGTGAGGTATTGAAGAATTATTGTGGAAGACGCTGTAAAGATCACATCATCAACATATAAAAGCAACAAAGCCATCTCAGTAACCCGCTGGAAAATAAATAGAGATGAGTCTGTGAGAAAAGTAATGAAACGCAAATACCAGGCGTGAGAAGCTTGCTTTAACTAGTAAAGGGACTTCGTCAAGAGATAGACTTGATCTGGAGCTTGAGGACCAACAAACTCGTTGGTTGCTGACATTATATCTTTTCACAAAGATGGCCATGAAGAAAAGCATTGGACACATCCAATTGAATAACTTACCATTATTTGGAGGCAATGAGAGTGAGAGCGGTGCAAATTGTTACAGGCTTGATGATTGGGAAGAATGTGTCACCAAAATCCACACCCGGTCGTTGTGAGAATCCGCGCACAACCCATCGTGCTTTGTATCGATCAAGGAAATCGTCAAGGTTCATCTTGTGCCTGAAAATCCATTTGCTTGAGATAACGTTAACACTGTAAGGTCGAGGCAGCAACGTCCAAGTTGAGTTACAATGCAGAGTGTTATATTCTTGTTGCATGACCACTTTCCAGTTTGCATTGCGGAGTGAGACACACATAGATGAAGGAATTAGTGAGACTGGATCTAATGTAGTAGCGTGAGCGTACTTCGGGTTGGGCAAGAACATTCTCACATGAGGGCTTGTTATCATGTGATGTTCGCTAGTAGCTGGAGTAACAGGTGGTGTTCAAACCGAGTTGTTGACCATCACTGGTATAGAGACGATGATGTTGCTACTAATGGCGAAGCAGAGTCCATGGATATGTTTGGTTGTGAGTGCTGCACAAGTATTGATGTTATTAGTGAGGAGAGAACAACAGATTGCGATGAGTTCATGACAATGACGTTGGGCTGTGAGGGCGGCCACTAATGCGTGTGGTTTGCCAGAAAAAGAACCTGCACAATATTAGTCGTAATAGTGGCACATAATCATCATCAGTTATTTGTTGCAGAGGTGTTAGTGGTGACATATTGTGCAGTGAAAACTATGAGAATGTGAAAGAGTTTCCATCAAAGATAACATGCCAAAAGATGATTACTTTCTGTATGTGAGGATTATAGCAGCAGTATCCTTTGTGATCCTATGAGTAGCCAAGAATCACACAAGGCTCAGTGCGAGGTGTGAGTTTGTGAGCTGCAATGAAGAAAGATTCAGATAGTATAGAGAACCAACAACGCAAAGGTAACCATATCAAGGTGGATGTCCAAGAAGA
This sequence comes from Kalanchoe fedtschenkoi, assembly GCA_002312845.1. Classification (NCBI taxonomy): domain Eukaryota; kingdom Viridiplantae; phylum Streptophyta; class Magnoliopsida; order Saxifragales; family Crassulaceae; genus Kalanchoe; species Kalanchoe fedtschenkoi. The sequence goes on from NQLW01000867.1 coordinate 345,880, forward strand.
AGCTCATACGGTGTGCAATTGCAGTAACGGTACAAGGTCCACGATTAAGCAAATACTCCCTCCGTCCTCTAATACATGTCGTTTACGGTTAATTTGAGTAGATTAAGGTGAAGTTAATGCTAGCGGTTGAACAAATTTAATAGGTAGGTGGTTAACAATTTTTTGAAAAAGTTCGTGCAAAAAGTAAAATTGATAGATGATTATTGGTGAGGAATGTATTCTTTATTGATTATGATAATGAAGTGATTAATGTTTGACATTTTAAGGTAGTTGTTGATATTAAATACGCATTGAAAATTGGTAAGTGACAAGTAAAAGTGGACAAAAAAATTCGGTTAAGTGACATGTAAAAGAGGACAGAGGGAGTATGTCGCAGTGATAAGAGCATCTACCTAAAATTTTTAGGCATGGAAGAGTGGAATAAAAAAGGGCGGATGATGTTGTTAACTATCTATAAAATTTGCTCATCATTTCAATTTTGTTGCAATGTGTACGGACATGATAATCTAAGAGAGACGTCGTGCTTGAAGAAAAAAATCACAAAGCGTGGTCATCGAACTCCGTGCCATTATAAGTTTGGTACGAAACAACAGGCAAAGGAAATTGAGTGCATACTTAAGAGTGAATGGCAAGCAAATTTTGCTAGATTTCAAATTTGCAACACACCATAAAGGTCCATGCACAGTGAGTGAAATCATTAAGAATGACAAGATAGTATTTATTCCCAAAAATACTAAAGACTGGAGACGTCCAAACATTAGAGTGTAACAGTTGAAAAGGAAAATAAGTAAAGGAATCTCAAGAAGAAAATGACACCCGTGCCTGTTTGCCTTGTTGACAGATGAGACAAACATGAAGTGCCGACTTTTGCCATGTGAAATGAAGAGAATATAAAACCTTGGCAATAGTGGCATCTCCAGGATGGCCGAGCCGCAGGTGCCAAAGTTGAATAGTTGAAGAGTTGGCTAAAAGATTGGTGCCGGTCAAAGGACAAAGATCACCCTGACTATCACAACGGTGAATCAACTTTGGTGTTTGAAGATCCTTTATGATAAAACCATGATGGTCAATTTCAACTAAAATAAAATTATCTTTTGTGAAAGCATGAAGATTTAAGATTCGTAACATGAGAAGGTGACACTAGTACATTCCAAAGAATTAAGAGAGAAGTAGAAGAAACAATCAATGAAAAACCAGAATAGGTGACGGGCAGATGATGGCCGTCACCAACAATAATCGGTGAAAATTAGGGAGGGACTGAGGAAAGTAAGTTTACCATGATTTGACTTCATATGTGAAGAGGCACCAGAATAGAAGTACCAATCGAGTCTTTGTTGTGCCGCATTGTTCACGACAGCGATAAGACTAAATTGATCCCATGAGGTAGTTAATGGAGTAGACGAGACAAAAGTTATGTATGCTTGCGAAGGTTGAGTTACGTAATGAGGCTTACGGAGGCCGACGCCGTGTGGACATATATTCATCAACCAAGCTTAAACCATCTCAATCCAAGGATTCAGGCCTAATGGCCCCCTGTTGGAGCAAGAGGATGAAGCAGAAAAGTCCTGGTTGCAACCGTTTTGTCTTTTTCTTAGAGTGAGCCCCGCCTAAAGATGAGTTCCCACCAGAGCTAGGGGGTTGTGGTGGTACTGGACGTGAGCTTGGTGGCAAATAAAGCTTGAGCTGCCTCCATCTTGCCTGATTGCTCGATCTGCATTTCTTTGAGCAATAGAGTGGTGCACACTTCTGAAAAAGTCGGAAAAGGTGTCTTACATGTTCTGGCCTGGATGCAATGTCGGTATTTTGAATTAAGGCCACGTAAGAGGTTGATGACCTGATTTTCCTCCCTATCAGGCTACCCAACATCTTAAAGATTCCCTACCAATGTGCGAAGCTGGTTGTAATACTCTATAATTGACATCTCACCTTGATATGGTTCCAAAATTCAACCTCTATGTATATGGAACACGTAAGACAATTGTTGTGGAAGACGTTGTTGGTTGCTCGCCAGATGGCATAGGTCGAGTCTTCAGGTTCAAAGACTATGTTAAGAACGTCTTTATAGATCATGGCGTAGAGCCATTTGATGATAGTGGTGTTGTTTATTATCCACTCATCAATAGCAGGTGCGAGTTCCGATAGGTGTCGATGTGAGCACGCATTCCAAATTTAGTAAAGACGGTGTTGAAGAGGCGGCACCACTTGCATTCCACCATGTCGAGGATGAAAGACACAAGAGCGCGAATGTTGACGAGGTTGATGGATACCGCAGGTAAGACGGTAACTGAGGCGACATGTGTTTTAGTAGGGGTCGTAGGTGGGTGGATAGCTTACGTAGCACTAGCGTGCGGCACACCATCTTCAACGACGGTGCACCCAGGGGAGAAAGAAGCTGAGGAGGTTGAAGCAATGGTGGCTAAGAATAGAGGGTTCGCCATGACGGTGGAAACAGAAGAGGAACTGAGAAGCAAAAGGGTTAGTGATTGAATCTGTAACCCGACCTACCATGAACGAAGGAGAGGTGCGGAAGAGATTTCAAAAGAGAGGAAGAAGGAGGAGCCAATGCATAGATTATATTGTTTTCATGGGGTTTATGCACATGCATAGAGGAGGAGTGTGAGTAGTTTCTATAACTAACTCACTATGACTAGTCTACAATCTAATCTATTAGCTAAAGACTCGGTCATATACAACAATTGTTTAACATTCTCAACCTTGTAATCTCTTGAATCATCTCTTGATCCCCTCCCAATCCATCGATTAACACCATAACATCGAGCTTCCCGGGCGGCCTTCTTATTCCAATCACCTTCTCCAACATTTCCATTTTCATTACATCCTTGAATTTCTCTGTCACAAGCAAATATTTTCCTCCACCAATTCTGAGTAAACCCTTAGTTTGGAACTAGCCCTAGTTCTATAATTGGGGCTAAGGCTTCTGATTCTAAGCCCAATCCGCCTCTGCCCCTAGAACAAGACGACAACGACGACTTCTCCAGCTCCCTGGTTCAGAACTGGAGTTTGGATCTAGCACTTGCGGCCGACTGCTGCCAGTATCTATAGAGCCAAAGTCTTTGCTCTAATTTAAACATCGAGAAATGATTGAGCCAGCTCAATGACGGCCACATCTCTAGTCGCCTTCGATTTTCTCATGTATTTGTCCGTTTTACTTAGCTCCCTCCCACCGCTACAGGTGCTACTCACATGAACAAATGGAGTTAAAAGAAAGAAGAGCAAAAAAGAGTTGATGAAATAGAGAAACAAAAAGAGTGTTTACAGTTGTTGGTTTAGAGAGAAGTGAGCAAGTACGAAGAGGTTTGACTTCTTCATGGTGTTTGACTTGGGTTAACAGTGTTAACAAAGTCGTACAATTAACGTAAAGTGAAGCTACTTCATCATGATTTTTTACAATTGCAAAAAGTGAAGCTACTTTATCATGGTTTTTTACAATTGCAACAAGAGTTAATTGAAGCTAATGAGCAAAGTAATTTATATAAAAAGCTGAATTGTTCTTTTTCATGATCAACATCTTTAAACCATTGAATTCACCTCGCATATTACTTGCTCCGTCATAACCTTGTTCACGCACCCTTGAAATGGTTAAATTATATTTCATGAATAAAGAATTTAATGCTCTCTTAAGTGACAATGTTGTAGTGTCCGAGAGATGCACTATACCAATTAATCGCTCTATAATCTCCGTTTTTTTGTTTACATAGCGTACTGCAATGACCATCTGTTCTTTGATTGAAACATCACGAGATTCATCAATTAAGATTGCAAAATAATCCCCATCAATATCCTAAATAATAATGGTAACAACTTCTTGTGCAGCGGCATTTGAAATATCCTCCTGAATATTAGGTGCTATTAGTTTGAGATTTTCCGGAGCATTCGGTAAAACAACATTGTCAATTGACTCATTGTGATCAGCAAGAAACTTCAATAATCTAAGAAATTTTTCCTTATTGCTCAAACTCTTGTTTTCTCTTCATTAAATATTTGCACTTATATAAAGCTAAATATGCGCACTAGCAGGCCCTCCAACATGCATATCTAGTCGATCTTGCTTGTTCCAACTGGTAAACTCTTTTCTAACAAAAGACTCACTGCTTCCTTATTTTCCAATATCTGGTCTAAAAGGTAGCAATAAAGACAAAATATTGCATCTTTTTCTATACTGTATTCCAACAAATCTTTATACTCTATAAACCAATTTTCATTAAACTTCTGTTTTGCTCCTCCAATATCCCTCTATGGAAATTTATGCATACTTGGTTGACATGATCCTTTCAATATGTATGCTCTTCTAACCTCATCTCTAATATTTGGATAATACTCAGATATTATTCTTCTCAATCCAGGATCAGCAGGTAAATTTTCCAAGTCAACTCGTGCTTCACTAATATTTAAACCATTCACAACATTTGTAGAAGTGGGCGGCTCTGAAGTGTTTCTTTTGTAATATTTTTACATCTAAAATATATTTTTAAAAATAAAAATACATCAAAATAAGATAATTCTACAAATAATAAAAAATAGTAGACTCGTTTTAACTCTCTTTCAAAGTAAAAGATAAAAAAGTAATGAAAAATAAATTACCTTATAATGTTTTGAGTCGAAATAAAGCTCTTAAAATCCCGATCAATTTCTTCAGCCTCAAGTTTGAAATTAGTAAAAAACTGATGAATAATGTTGTTTTCGTATTGCTGAAATATGGTCGCTCGCTGCTGCCAAGGCTACTGAGTACTGGCTGCCCTAATTTGTACTTTAAAGAAATTAATTATAATTCTCGAGTCTAATTCTAAGTTTAATTGAAAAATGAGATGGGCCTGGTATTTAGGCTCAATTAACATGTCACTTGAGCCTTCTTTATATTTCATTTTGAAACCCCGAGGAGAGAAAAAGAGAAACATGCAAGTGCTAGGACTATGAGTCAGAGAAACAAAATTTGAAAGACCGTGCGGTGGCTTGGACGCTTGGGTGTGCAAGTGCGAGAGCGGAGCGGTCCGCGATGGCAAGACTGTGCAAGGGCGGTGGTCGTGGCCCGCGGTGCGGTGGCAAGGTTGTGCACGGAGAATGGTCGCAGTGCGGCGGTAAGGTTGTGCAAAGGCTCCACCGCGACAATATTTTAATTTTTGTTTGGAGGGGGGTTTCATAAATCGGATGTTGAATACAAATTTGGATTGTTCAAGTCCTACCTATGCCTATCAATTTTAATTTTTTGGTAAGAGATAAAACCCAAAAAGGGCCCTGAACTAACACCGCTTACCCAATTGCGGTCAGAACTACCACGATTTCCAAAAAGGGTGCAATGAAAAAAAAACTGGATTGATTTTCTAAAATAAAATTTACCATCACATTCCTAACATAATATTATTATAAGACTTAGATTTGTGTGTAAAAATTACATCGTTTGGTTATCAAAATAAATTATATCATTTTGCACACATAAAGAAAACGACGTCTTTGGGTAATCAAATGACATAATTTTTACACCCAAATCTAAGTCTTATAATAATATTAGATTTGGAATGTAATGATACATTTTAATTTAGAAAATCAGTCCAATTTTTTTTTCATTGCACCCTTTTTGGAAATCATGGTAATTCTGACCGCAATTGGGTAAGCGGTGATAATTCAGGGCCCCTTTTGGGTTTTTCCCCTTTTGGTAAAAGCAGCCTAATTGTAGGTCCGCCACTGTTGGACTATGAAAGCATTTTACACAATGTTTTTTAATAAACTACGTATATTGTTAACGTTTTTAATTAAATTGGGCCGAGCTTTTGTATAGCGCTTTAACATTGAAAACACACACATATGCTTGTAATTAAATATTAAAATATTGATTATAGTTTTTTTATGTATCATTTAAGAAATTGATAATTATAAAAAAGTATGAAAATTATGATAAGATAAGTGGGTCCATATACAGAGTTGTATGGAAGATTTATTCAATGTGAACGGAAGATTTATAGAAAAAAATTATAAGAATATTGAATTGACATGACACAAACCTCACGTAATATAACAAAAATCTGTTTTTCAGATTTATTTGTTTGGGATAAAACTCTAAAAGGGTCATGAACTACCACCACTTACCTAATTGCGGTCAGAACTACCACGATTTTTAAGAATGGTGCGATGAAAATAAATTGGATTGATTTCTAAAATAAAATTTACAATTACATTCCTAGACTAATATTATTATAAGATATAGATTTGTGTGAGAAAATTACGTCGTTTGGTTATCAAAATAAATAATATCATTTTGCGCACATAAAGAAAGAAACATATTTTCATACTCAATCATCAATAATCCCCAACAAATTTAATAAGATCGATTATATTTAAGTGTTCAAACAAATTGATCTTAAGTTTCATCCAAAATCAGTCCAGTTTTTTTCCATCGCATTTTTTTCAAAAATAATGATAGTTCGAATGGCAATTAGACGGTAATAGTTCAAATTTTTTTCTTATTTCTCATTACTTACTTTAAAGTACAGTGGACGCACTAGGGCCAGATAATGATTCGACTTCATCGTACCATGATTTTATTAAGTATTATTCTGACATCCGAGTCTTCTTTGTGCACTAGCATTTGTCACAATATGTTTGTCAAGCTCATAAAATCCAACATGAAAAAAAAACAGGACAGAACAACTACTCCATTATTCATCCCCTTTATTTCATGATTATTTGTCTCATGTCTCGTCGACACCAAGCAATCCAGACAGCTTACACGTTCCTCCTTTAATCTTTTATTCTCATCCATGAACCTCATGTTACTTTTTTGCCCACTCGAACAACACAGATGATCGACTGGACGTGTGAAAATTTTATATATTCCCGTTAGGACATTTCTAACAAAGCTCTATGGATAAGGTTTATGTCAGACGATGAATATTATCTGGCATGAAACTTCAACGTAGAAGACGGTTTATCCTCTTCTGACACGATACCGCTTCATCTGCATGAAACGCTCAATAAAATATATACGATGTTTTTAATCTAAAAATGACGTATAATGTGTAGACTTTATATGATGTTTTTTTTACGTTAAAAACATCGTATTTGCTAAAGTGAGATGTAGTAGTGTAGGCTAGACACTCTTCTTATGTAATCTTCTTCCCACCGTCTTCTTTAAACTTGCGTACATGTTATCCTAGGTTCGAATAATATCTGATGCATTTTTAAGGGTTATATAAAATCTATTATCACCGATGATTATGGTTCACAATAAAATGATCCGGTTCAAGCGGTTTCATGTTGAAACGGCCCGGCTTGTACGATCAGTTTTATCCATGTAAGTAAACTGGATCGGAATTTGGCCTGATCTCCTTTTTAATTGATCGAATCGATTCGATTTTAATTGCAACAAACAACTTTTCATCAAATTAAAATTATGTAGAAATATATTTACATATAATTATCACATTACTTACAAAAACTTCATATTTATCCGTAACTAGTATCAATGTATAGGATATGAGATGAAAACATCTGAAACATTTTAAAACTTTATTTGAATTTACTATTAATAAAGATTATGGTTCGCAAGAAAATATTCTAGTTCCAACGGTTTCACATTGAAATGGCCCAACATATATGATCAGTTTTATTTGTATGTATAAGCAAATCATATTGAAATTTAGATTGCCGATTTAACTGGTGGAATAAGTCAATTTGCTCCGGTTTAAATAGCATCAAATAGGTTACAATCAAATTATGTAGAAATATATTTACGCACCATTATCAAATTACCAGCAAAAAGTTTCATATTTTTCGTAAATGGTATCGGTGTACTGGATATGAGATGAAAATAATTCATGTTTTCAACTATTAATACAATTATATATCACAGTTTCACAAAAGAAAAATCCAAAAAAAAACTGTACGCTGAGGGGAATGGTACGATATGGGGGAATCAGATTTAGTGCAGTCAAGTAATTCGCAGCCACTTCAAACGACATAGTTTTAATTTTATTAATCAATCTCAAATTAATTCATGTTTCATTAAAATTATTCTATCATGTTTTGAGTTAAATAAACTAATTTTACGTAATACCACTCTTGTTTTAAACATAACCACCTCGCTGCAAACTGACTTTACTGCACTGAATATAAATCCACGATCTAAGTGGTGGGTGAAAGCTCATCCTGCGGTGAAGAACATGGCCACGTGTTCATGCGCAGATCTCAATGGACAGCTTCTTCTATTTTGGACAGGCATTGAGATTTTTTTCTCGAACTTGTTCAATGGCGACATCCGCTGTTGCAGTCCAACACCAAATCAAATTTTTTTGCCGCAGTTTCCCGCTACACCCTTTACATTATAATGCCCTACTCGCATTATTTTTTGGCTTATGTTTTTTATTTTAAGATTTCATTAGATTTTGTTTGGTTTCGAAAAAATTTACGGAAAAAATATGAAATGAGAAGTTACAGAAATTTTTTATTTAATTTAGATGAAAAATATTGAAAAATATAAACAAAAAACTATATGAAAATTTTTTATTCATATTAGTAAGAAAGAAAATTATTTCCATTAAGAATTTTGTTATCATCCAATTTTCAATATTTTCATTAAACCAAACACACCCTTAATTATTTTTCTCATTGTGCACATTTGTTACATTTGGTCAGCTAGGTATTTAGAATGAAAGGCTCGAAAGGGTATCATTATGATTTTATTAAACTTTTTTATAAATTGAAATTTGGAACACAAATTTCCAAAACTATAATAATAAAAATTATAATATAAAAAATTCAAGATTTACTAATTAAAAAATGAGTCAAAATGTCACTACTTGTTGATCTCGCACAGGAAAAAAAATTAATAAAAACGAGGCGATATATATAATTATATTATGAATCATCATCCCCCACAATTTTAAATTATGAAAAAAAAAATTTAAATTAAAAATCTCGCACTCCTCCCTCGTCTCTCTCTGCTGCGTGATATTCACTCTCTTCTGGATCCGACTCTCGATGCGATTTCCGCAGCTCCATTCTTGTACGCGCTCTTAAAGTTCATCTTCATCGTAAACATAGCAATTCATTCGGACAGCGCATCTCTTTTATCCTCGTCAGCTTGATTCTGTTTTAGTTTATTTTTGTCATTTTTTCTCTTAAGGTTTAGTCTGAGGTTCCAATGCGTGCTTGGTATTGTGATCGTAAAATCGTGCTGGCAGTTTGCCAACACCAGATGTATATAAATGTCTGATATTTTTGCCTGCTTTTTGGGAGGGTTTTGATTGTCTTTAATTCACAAGGTTGATGATGACTTTTTATTTATTTATATATTTATTTGTTTTGCTTTATTAAGTTTTGGATTTGTTGTAGGTGTTTGATGAAATGCCTTAGTCAGGTGATTAGGTTCCAGCATTTTTAAATTCTAGATTAGATTAATATCGTCAACAATCAGTTTCTTTGTTTAGATCTCTTTCTATTTTGTTTCACTTGAAATCTCTATGTTGGTTTGGCTTTTTGAGTGATGTTAAAAAGTTGAAGATGGTTGAGAAGGAAACAAAAGTAGGTGATGAGCAGTAGTCATCTGGAGATTAGATTTTGATATTTTTCATGCATTCATGTTTCTCGGCCTTCTGATATGATTTTGTCTGTTGTTGTTTGCTCTGGTGTTTTATGATGCCGTGGCAATTCTCAAAATATGATGCAGAGTGCTCTACCTTGAGTTTTATTTTCTTGTTGTATGACAATGGTAGCTGGATCTTATAGTAACCGTTCAGAGATATATACTTGCCAAAGGGTGTTGATTCAAGGAAAATAAACATGGATATAAATGAAGTGGAAGAAACATTTTTTGCTCCCACGGATTTTAAGGTAATTGACTTAAGCATGCAGATATTATGTCATTTCCGGTTTCTTGGACTACCTAGAGCATGAGTGGACCTGTTCACCAGCAAGAGATGGAAAATGTTGGGCCTTTTAGTTTGAAAAAAATGAAATGTTTTGGCTAAGAATTTTCTTTGTTCATTTTGCTTTTTGTCACTGTCTTTGTGGCGCACCCTCTTCAGATTTTATGTGATATTATAATAAGTGATGTCTTACTAAGCGCAAAAACCGTTGTTTCATCCACTTTTATCCTCTCTCTAATCAGTCAAGTTTTTTATGTGGTGGCTTGTACAGCTGCATGGAGAAATGTGTCAGGTGTTATCATCAATATATTGCAAAGTGTTCGCGATCTTTCCTGTAATTGAATCTGCAAGGCCTAGAAGCACATCTGGAATTCAGGCGCTGTGTTCCTTGCACCTAGCACTTGAGAGGACTAAAAGCACACTTAAGCATTGCTCCGAGTGTAGTAAACTTTACTTGGTAAGAACAGTGTGCTATCATCCCTGCAAATAAAATGAAAACTAGGAAAAAAAATGAAATAATGTAGCTTCATAAATTTGAGAAGGGAGAGGGAGTTGGCTTTCAAGTGTTATGCAGTTTGCATTTCATTTTTTTGTCGAAGCTTGATTTGTTTCTAATCTTGCAGGCTATCACAGGGGATTCTGTTCTCTCAAAGTTTGAAAAATCGAGATATGCTCTTGAAGACAGTATTCGCCGTGTTGAAGATATTGTTCCACCGTCCATCGGTTGTCAGGTACCAGCTCTGGTTATCTCTGCATTCCTCTTTCTCCTGAATTGTGACTGAAGCCATCTTCTGAAGAGTTTTCGTATCAACAACTGATTTATGAAACTCTTACATGCAATGAATTCTTCCCAATATTGTTGATAATCCATTTGAGCCAATCTGATATCTGCAAGTAACAAAGTCATACCGTTAATAATCCAACTGAAGAATCATTTGTGTATTTCATACTTTTTTATTTCATCTAAACCATCAACATCCACAGTACCCGTGCACTACTAGAGTACAGATTTCAGAAATCCATTCAGTGACTGATGCTCTGATTCCGGTTATTTGTTAGACTAAATACTTTCCAAAGCAGATGGTGTCTAAGAGTAGACCTAATCTTAATGAATCTCAATCAGAAAAACAGTGCCCTAGAGATTAGAAGTTACTGGAGATTATGTTAATTTACGCTAAATGCATGAAACAAAGATCATGGATTTGGCCTTTAATGAATGGAATTATCTGTGTTTTAAGCATGTTTTAACTAGTTATTTAGCTCATCTTTTTTATGTGATTATTTTTCTGTTAACATTTTTATATGCTGGGTGCTGCTATTCACAGCTATCAGAGATTGTTCGGGAACTTGAAGGGATAAAGTTCGCACTTGATCCATCCGAGAAACAAATTGGTGATGAAATTATTGCACTGCTTCAGCATGGGAGAAAATTCGAGAGCAATTCTGATGATATGAATGAAATTGAGTTGTTTCATCGAGCAGCTTCTAAACTTTGCATAACCTCCTCAAGAGCTGCCCTAAGCGAAAGAAGAGCTCTCAAAAGATTGTATGATCGGGCTCGGATGGAGGAGGACAAGCGGAAGGAATCTATTGTGGCATATCTTCTACATTTAATGAGGAAGTATTCCAAGTTATTTAGAAGTGATTTATCAGATGATAATGATTCAGCTGGATCGACACCACGATCACCTACGATTGAAGGTGTATTTGAGGATGGTGCTTGTGCAAGATTTAACGGCTTCACCTTTGACAGGCAACTATCTAAACTAAGTTCTTTTAACTTTAAGCCATTTGTTAGGAGACCAGGACAAATGCCCGCCGTTCCACCAGAAGAGTTGAGGTGCCTGATATCCCTGCAGCTCATGTATGACCCAGTTATAGTTTCATCTGGGCAAACATATGAAAGAGTTTGCATTGAAAAATGGTTCGGTGATGGCCATAATACATGCCCAAAGACACAGCAGCAGCTTACCCATCTGTCTCTAACTCCCAATTATTGTGTTAAAGGTCTTATTGCTAGTTGGTGTGAAGAAAATGGAATTCCTATCCCTGACCGTCCTCCAGATTCTCTTGATCTAAATTATTGGAGGCTGGCTGAGTTTGAGTCGGTTAATTCAAAATTAGTCAACATGAATGGCTCCGCAAAGGGGATAAAAGTGGTGCCTTTGGCTCAAAGTTTCACAAGTGAAGAGATGGAAAAGACTGAAATGGAAAACAGGTCACTGCAGGAGGAAGACACTGACACCAATATATTTGAAAGGTACGAGCAATTCCTTACCATATTAAGTGAGGGAGTTAATCTAAGGGAACAATGTGAAGTAGTGGAGAAAATAAGAAACTCGCTGAAGGAAGACGAAGAAGCCAGAATGTTCATGGGAGAGAATGGGTTTGTTGAAGCGCTGATGCAGTTTTTGGAATCAGCTGTTCATGCAAAGAATGTGGTTGCCCAGGATATTGGCGCTATGGCTCTCTTCAACCTTGGTGTTAATAATAACAGGTTTGTACATCTAACCTCTTTTGGAAAGCAGAATGGCATTATTTAATGATTCATTTTAGCTCAAATTTCAAACATGTTCTTTAATAACATTAGCAAATCTTGTTGCGATCTTAGTGCCGGGCCTATGAAGATCGTAGGAAGCACTATTAGAATTTATCATCTGTTTAGAACGTCTAGAGCGTGATTACAATTCTATGGCAATGGGAATACTGTTTATGCTTGTGCCTGAACAAATTCTTTCTTTGCTTCATTTTGCAGAAACAAGGAAATGATACTGGCATCTGGAGTGATACCTTTGTTGGAGAGAATGATAAAAAACAGAAACACCTGTGGATCAGCTGTAGCAGTTTATTTGAATCTTTCTTGCCTTGAAGAGGCCAAACCGGTCATTGTTTCAAGTAATGCTATCCCTTTTATGATCCAGTCACTCAATTGTGAAACTAATCCTCAGTGCAAGCTTGATGCAGTTCATGCCCTCTTCAGTCTTTCCACCAATCCGTCACGTATTCACAATCTCCTCTCTTACGGCATAGTCAATGGCCTTTGCTCCCTTCTAGGAGATGATGTCGACAAAACGTGGACAGAGAAGATAATTGCAGTTCTTATAAACTTGGCTGGGAATAGATCTGGGAGGGATGAAATGGCATCAAACCTGAACCTAATAGGCGCACTCTCTGGCATATTAGACACAGGGGAGCCCATTGAGCAAGAACAGGCAGCTGCATGCCTCTTGATCTTATGCAACTCGAATCCCAATTGCATTCAAATGGTTCTTCAGGAGGGTGTGATTCCTTCTCTTGTATCCATCTCGGTGAACGGAACGAACAGAGGGAGGGTCAAGGCCAAAAAACTTCTAATGCTATTCCGGGAGCAACGCCAGCGTGAACCCTACCCTGTTGCGTCACTTCCGCAGCCTGTGATCACTGACATGCCCAAACCCATGCTAGAGTCAGAACTCAATTTGCGATGCAAGACAGGTTCAAGGAGAAAGATGGGCAAGGCACTTGGGTTTTTATGGAAGAGCAAGAGTGTAGCTTACCACCAGTAGGACATTGTGAATGTGGGCTATCCTGCCAGTTGTGACTGTGTACCTCATGGACTGTTCTGTTTCAATCTATATATGCTGGCCAGTGATGTAAATTCCTTTTCTAGGCTCTCTCCCTTTGCCGTCTCCAGTGTCAATATGTATATGAGCTCACTCGTTTTTGGTCCCTTCAATAAAATGTATAGGCAATCTTTTCTACCAATGGTTCATGGATCCCTTTTGGATTCAATACATTCCCTCTTTTTTTTTCTTTTTTTTTTCAGAACCTAAATTATTCTAATCCACTGTTATTCTAAGGCTAAAGTGGCATTTTGATTTCACCTGGTTGTGGAGTGTGTGTCATTAACTCTTTGCTTATATGCTTATGTGAGGATGTTTTTGAGATTCTTGAAACCATAACAGAAGTCACCTGCTTATCTCACCTGGGATTCTTGATTCCCATATTGTTTTTTAATAATGAAATTGCCGCTACTTGTCACGGTTAGACCAATTTGTCCTTTGGATGAGGATTTGTCTAGAAAAAGTTATAGAAGATGAAAGTCTGAGCCCCAACTTTTGGAAGAATGTGAAACCTTGTAGAACCATAAAGAGAAGGATGAGATTTTTAAATATCTAAATATTTTGTGTGAAACATCTAGATAATCAAATCCTAATTATAAGATCAAATCGATATACATCGTCCATTGATGATGTAAACGAGTATAAAAGCAGAGGATCTCATTTGTTCCAAATCACTAAACAATTGTAACTCTCTTTATAATAAGAAGTGCTCTCATTCAAAGTTCTTCTTGAATCTCTCTTTACTTTGCTGCAAAGTTTTGAGAGAAAGACTTGCCTAACTACAAATTTGGGAGAAATTCTAACTAAGTGCCGAACAACTTAGTGATCCAACATAAAGTCTATGGCAAGTGTCATCAGAGCAAATTTCGATCTTTGTCGCACCAATGACTTCAGAAGGTGACACTCGTGGAAGGGCCACTGAGAAGGAGACCCAAAAGCCACCAAGGGACAAGTCAGTTCCACCTTATGATGTTTGGTTCGCCAAGTTAAAGACGTGGATTGCTAATGTGTTGGGTTGCATTAGGGTATGTGAGAACAACGTTGAAATTTTAGATGAGAAAGTTGGCACTCAAGTGAAAACCGTCGACCGTAAGGTGGGTGACATCCGATGCAAACAAGATTCCTTGGAAAAGGAACTAGAAGGCAAATTCAACATATGAACATCATACTTTAATCTTGGAGGGATGAGAAAGTGGAACACCAAGCAATGATAGAAAGTTTGGTGACCCAAATGAAGGAGTTGCGCACTTCTTTGGAGAATGTCAATGCTGAGGTGGCTCAAGTGAAGCACATGATAAAAGAATATGCCATTGTCCCCTTTGTACAAGAAGTTTTGAGGGGTGATAAATTTACCAAAACCTAAGGAGTTCAGGATGACACGAGTGATAGAGGACATCGACCATTTCTTTGACATGTGAACAGATACTTTGATGTTATCCAATTGAATGATGGAGATAGAGTGAGTACCACATTCTTTTATATTGTGATTACGTGGTGGCGTAGAAAGTCTAATGAGATTCAAAAAAGATTGTGCAAGATGAACGCATGGGCAGAGTTTGTGGCAGAACTTAAGAAGCAATTCTATTCGCTGAATGCTGACCATGAGGCCCGAAAGAAGATAAAAGAGTTGAAGCATGGGTCTTCACTCCAAGATTGTGTGAAAAGTTTTTGGCTCTTATGCTCCAACTCTTTGATGTGAATAAAGTTAAACTCTTTTTTAACTTCATGAACGGGTTGAAGCCATAGACAAAGCTGGAGCTACAATAAAAAGATGCGAGGGACACCACTACTGCCATGACAATAGTGAATTTCTTGCTAGAGTATTCTCGTGGAGGGAATGTATCATCATCTAAGGCAAGAAAGGAGAATCCAAACAAAAGCGGGGAGCGAAAAACTTGAGGAATCTCAAACCCAAGAATAGGGGAAGGAAGTATGCCCGAAAGGAAGCGTTTCAAGCTAAGGGTCAAGATAGAGGTCGTGATAAGAAGCCAAACAATCGCCTGTGGAGGGCCACATTGGGTTAGAAAGTGCCCAAAACGGAACTCCCTCAATGCTATATTTAAGGGGAAGTGCGAGAAAGAAGCCACGATGGGATGTATCAAGCTACTAAAAGCACTAAAGACTAATTTCATTATCCAAAAGGTTGGCACTTATGTATGTAGAAGTAAGGGTCAATGAAAAGAGCTTACTAATCATGGTGGACACGGGTGCCATCCATATTTTATCCAACAATATGGGAGGCGTGACTAGGTCTCAAAATTAAGATGGCCAAATGTTGGTTGATAATGGAGAACACTGAGGGCAAGACCCTTGGAAGAGGTAACAAAAGGAGTGAAACTATAATTTGGCGCTTGACGAGGTACTCTAAGTTTCTCTGTTGCCTCAATGGATGATTTTAAATGTGTGTTAGACATGTAGTTCCTTCACTAATTTGATGTACTTGTTTGGCCACAATGAATCACGATGCTCATCATGAAGAGAGCCACACATAGTGACCACGACCATGAAGGCTAATTTAGATTCCACATGTCTCTCACTGATGCAAGTCTAACATGGATGTAAGGAGGGATAAGTCACTTGATTGGTTGCATTAAGAAGTTAAGAGGAGCCTAACTAACATGATGGTGAACCACCATTGGAGATTGAAAAGACTCTTAAAGAGTACATGGGTGTGATGCTTGGTGAGCTATCTAAAGCTACCTCTAAGGAAAGAAGTCGATCATAAAATTAAGTTGGAACCGAGGGCACAACCACCATTCAAGACGCCTTATCAGATGTCCCCACTACAGTTGGAGGAACCAAAGAAGCAACTCAAGGAGTTGACAAATAAGAGATATATTCGACCCTCGAAAGGCCCATATGGAGCACCGATGTTGTCCCAACGAAAACATAATAAGTATTTGCATCTTTGTATTGACTACTGGACACTCAACAAGGTTATCATCAAAAATAAGTATCTCATTCCTTTGATTGTTGACTTGTTTGATCAACTTGGCCATGCAAAGTGATTCACAAAGTTGGATCTTAGGTCGGGGTACTACCAAGTGAGGATAGCCCATGACGACATACCAAAGAGCATTTGCGTCACATACTATTATGCATTTGAATTCTTGTTGATGTCGTTTGGACTGATGAATACACAAGCCACCTTTTACACCTTGATGAATAAGATATTGTAATCATAATTGAACCGGTTTGTAGTGGTATACATAGATGACATCGTCTTATGTAGTAGTACCTTGGAAGAATATATTAAACACTAATGTATCATATTAAGTAATTTGAGAGAATGAATTGTATGTGAAGATGGAGAAGTTTTCCTTTTCCAAATAAGAGGTGTATTTCTTGGGCCACATAATCAAACTGAGGGGACTTATGATGGATAACGACAGTTCATCGAAGAATGAGATTCCTAAGAAGGTGTTCTACTCTTTTCTTTGATTGGCAAACTACTACGGATGGTTCGTCCAAGCCCTCGCCGCACCATTGATAGATTTATTGAAGGAGGACTGGGCATGAGAGTGGATAAAAAAGCGCAACCATGCATTTCAAAGTTTGAAGAAGGGGGTCATGGAGGAAATGGTGTTGACACTACTAGATTGTAGCTAACCATATGAAGTCCATACAGATGCGTCCGACTTTGCAATTGGGGGTGTACTTGTACAAGAGGGACACTTCAATTGCCTATGAAATTTTAAAACTCAATGAGACCGAGTGTCACTACACCATTCAAAAAAAGATGATGACAATCATCCATTGTTTATAGGTTTGGAGGCACTACTTGCTCAGGTCAAAGTTCATGGTAAAGACCGGCAATTCGGTGATGGATTACTTTAATACTCAAAAGTAACTCATCCCTATGCAAGTGAGGTGGCAATATTTTTTCGCGGAGTTTGACGTGGTGTTTGAGTACAATAAGGACAAAGTCAATGTGGTGGCCGATGCCTTAAGGTGGAAGATGAAACTTGCTATCATATCACAAGTACATGGGAGTCTTCTGGGGACAATTTGAGAGGGGCTTAGTCTAGCCCCCATCGCAAGAATATTGGCGGACATGGTCAATGAAGGAAATACGAAGCGCATTTGGTTAGATGATGACCTCCTTTACACAAAGACTTATCGAGTTTATGTGACCAAGTGGGAGAGACTAAGGTGTGAGATCATTAAGAAATGTTATGCAAAGATTGGGCAGGACATACAAGACAAAGGCGAACAAAGAATTTTAACAATACATGGCCACTAAAAATACATAATATAAGATATTAATTTTTACAAACCCTATTATGTTCATCCTTCCTCTATGATCCTCCACTAGCGGCTGCAGATTAGAAACCCTAGAGATTTTCATGCTTGATGTTGCCGTATGCACACAACTTGAATTAATGCGACCACACTTTGAATGAGGGAGCAATGACCACCCTAAAAACCCATGAGTGTCCTCTAACTTTGGAAATAATATCTACACAAATTTGATGAGGATCTCTAATATTTATCTCTAGGAGACTTTAGGATTCAGAATTGATAAGAGTAAAAATCAAAAATTTGGAAATAGGGGGCTGAATTAAGAAGATTCTGTTTATCGACTTTGTTAGCTCTGCGGGCACAAATCCATCAAAATTCGGAATCAAAATCCTCTTAAAAATTGTAAATAATTGTTTTATTCTTTTCTATCAATTTAAATCTCTTAAATCAAATATCTGGTCTACAAGGTATCAATCCCAAAGATGCATAGTTCTGTTGTTCCGATTTAGGAAACTAGCATGTGTCGCGTGTAGCTAAACTTATTCCCATGCTTGCGGCAACACGCGTAGCTATTACTAAATTAGCGTTTTCGACTTCTTTCCCTTTCTAATCACGTATCATCCATCTGTCACGTCACCCCGTGCGCGGTTGTAGTCTCAGCCCATGGTTCTATGCTTGGTCATTTAGTGATCTCTGACACTGAATCCATTTTTGCTCTAAATTTTTTTTCTTTTAGTACGTTTTCACATTAAGTTCTAGATTCATCCTGTAATATGAAAACTAGCTAAAATCATTAAATAAAACTCTCGAACGGTCAAGAATCAAGTGAGATAGATATAAAATAGACCAAATAATTTGGTCTCATCAAGTGCCCCTACCTGAACTGAACCAAATGAAGAGGTATTTTAAGAAGGAGGGCCAATTTTTGAATTTCAATTAGACGCAGCAGGTGGCGCCAGTGCATGGAGAGTTTCACTTGGATTACGATGAATAGGGGAGGGACTAGGGTGATGATGAGGCTATGAGAAAGAGTGTGGTGGCAGCGGTCGTAGGCTTGACATCATAATTCCATTCTCGAAACTAATGTCGGTTGATGGCAACATCAAAGACTACAACGGTAGCAGAAAGAGAAATTTGGCATTAAAAACACTTAAGAGAATTTGAGTTTGATTCTTGTTGAAAACAAACGCGACGAAATTTAATGAATGAGCGTGAAAGCTGTCACGCAGGCAGAGCGACCGCCAGAATATACTAGAAAAAAAGTGTGTGTTTCAATCATATAATAAATATATATAACTAATTTAAATAGAAATAAGAAAAATGGCGTTAAGAAGGACGAACTGTGATTTCCCATGAAAATAGTTAGGTATTTGACTGAAATAATATATTAGGTTAATTGTGTTTTATAAAGATGTAGTATTTCATGGATTTATTAAAGCACTGAAGAAATGGTTTAATTAATCAGGAGACAAGAATAATTCAAACCTTTTTTTTTGGCAAATCATGTTCTCGTGACTCATCCATTAACAACAAGGACTATAAAAATGATCTTACCCTATCTGTTGGCTTTTAATATGAATGAAATGTTGAAAAATAATAATAATAATATATTTATATTTGTTTCGTAAAAAGTTTTCATTATTATTTTATTATTAATACACACAAACCATTTCATTTCAAAGAAATTATTATTGAGTAAAATTTTATGAGTCCAATCGAAGGCCTAATTTAAAATTCAAATTATTTAGTTCATTTGAATTTATTTAATCTATAACTGACTAATTAAACTCTGTATATTCTATATATATGTTTAGGTTTGTATTCCTCAAAGTACTACTTATAAATAGATTTTTATGAGTTAAGTAAAATTTTTAATGTAAAAGTGATCATTTTACATGAGCTTTAATCATATACGCACTTGAAAAATATTGTAAATATTTGTGTTATCATGATATTGGAGATATAATTGGTTGACCATGGACATAAATAACGTTTGAGATATTATAATTTAACTTAAAAAAATAAAATTTATATATATTTCGTTCAGACACATAATAAAGAAAATATGAGTTATTTTGAAAATATTACACCATTAATGTTCATCAAACACAATTTTTCACAAATACTATTAAAAATAAGGAAAAAACCTCTAAAAATGTTCTAAACTATCGTGTCATACCCAAATGCAGTCCGAACTAACATCATTATCAAATAAGATACAAATTGTTTGTGTTTCTTGACAACATTAGTGAGAATAAACTTTCGTTAATTCCTAACGGTGTTAAAAAATGAAAGATATAATATGGAACCCATAAAAATACTCTCTCCTCATTTTCTCTTCTGAGCAACAATGCCATCCGATCTTCTCATCTCCGTCAATAGCGTCATCAATGTCGTATACCACCTCCGTGTTTTCTTCTTTTACAACTTGAGCTTCAACATTTCATTCTCCTTGAGAGTGTTCTGAATTTCAATTTCATTGTCAATCAGATTAGTCTTGAGATCTATGACCGCTTCCGTCAATTCCTTCACCTCATTCTCCAACTAAACTCTTTCTGGCCAGAAGAAGCAGTCCACATTTCCGAATTCAGTGCCTCGTTCTCCTTAGTGATGCACTGTACTTTGCTCTCTTTATCCATTAAGCTCGTTCTTCGCTTTGTAAGATTTCACCGCTGAAAGTTTAGCTTCCAAATCAGCCTATAACTATGGGTTATTATCAGGGCCGGTCTTGACTTTTCAGGGGCCCTGGACGAGAAATAAAAATGGGCCCTTTTACATGTAAAAAAATAAAAATAAAAATATTATTTTATAATTTTTGTTTATTTTATAATGTTCAGCTCATATTCATATATACCTTACAATCTTAAAATTCTAAAATATTTAATCTAAAAACTGAAGCTTAAGTGTTTAAAAATCCTATAACTTTTAAATTTCCTAAAACCATAGTGTTTGTGTCATTTTTCTTTCCTCCTTACTTTTTCTAATATAAATATATTAGTGTTTTAGAATTGCATTTGTTGTCATGACAATATAGTATAAATTAGGTTTTTTTGTTTTGATACGCATGGATGACCTAATCGAATTGGTCAGGAGGCATTAGAAATGTTTTGAAAGGCAAGAGTTCGATTCTTGATAAGAATAAATTTTCATATTTTACATTTCTCCGTGTGTAGGTTGATGGTAAGATGGACCGACCTTATATGGGCTGACCTTATATGGGCCTCTTGTTTTTTCTGTGGGTGGGTTGATGGCAGGATGAGCCCCGGGCGGCCGCCCATATGGGCCGCATATCAGGGTCGGGCCTAGTTATTATAGTAGATTGTTGTCCATTCAACCATTCATGCAATATTCCCAACAAATATGTTGCTTCTAGAACTACAATGTCGAATTTAAGGACAATTCAGCGGAGCTGTTTGAAGAATGAGATCATGTTATATGATGGCCCTTGAAATAAATGATTAGTGGGATGAAAGTGATTTTTGGGCGAAGAGTGGATTTCGACTTCACACGCTCCACAAGTTCAACCGCACTCTGTAGTTGCATGACGCTATTTATTTGCTCTTCGTGGCGTTCAACCACAGCTGTCTCCTGCGCTGATATCAAAAGCTCAACCTTAAAAATCAAATATTTGTTCTCTAAGAGTCTCCACTTCATCACTCACTTTTTCATTTTCTATGCCTGAAATTTCACCTTTCCATCTCAACACCTCTAATGACAATGTCTCAATAGTGGTTGATTAGAGAATTCTTAACCTCGCTGCTGCCAAAGAAGAGAATTGAGATACAAATCTGAGCAGAAGACAACTCCACCTATCCCTGGTAAACAATCAGAAGATGATTGAACTCTTGTTGATTACAACATTCTGAAGGAGTCAATTCTTTATTTGATTTTGGGGCTCAGGGGAGGGACCACAATCTAGAATAAAGGAAAGGATTGAGGAGAATGAAGAGACTCATATGCTTCAAAAAGACTTATTTGTCCCTGGAAGCGGTTCAGAGATGACAAAATTGTCAAGGAAACTACAACATCAAAGGTGGGTCTCTTCTCCATCTTATTTTGGCATTGAGGGGTGGTCATTTGCTGTAGAATAATAATACTTATTAGATGCTCTTTCTTTACCTGTTTGTGTGGAATTCAAATATCACTCAGATGATATCATGTCTTTTAGTTATTGTTTGAAGTGTTGAAAGTATGAAACTTTAGGCTAAAAAAAAGAGCGGCTTGTAGAGGTAAGACGCGACGGCAACGATGTGGCTCGTGGAGGCATGCCGCGACGGCGATGGCCCGACTTGCGAAGGCAGAATGCGACCGCAACATCTTGATTAGCGGAGGCACAACATGATGGTGATGACGCGACTCACAGAGGCAGGACGCGAAGGCGTTGATGGGGAAGAGAAGATGGAGGAGAAGAGAATATGTGAGTCTTTATGTGGGGTCCACGTAGTATATTTTTTAACACAGTAAGGAATCCATTAATAGTAGTTTATTTTCACTGAGAGTGTCAAGAAAAACAAAAACAGTTTGCATCTTATTTGGTAACGACGGTAGTTCGAATTGCAATTGGATAAAAGACGGTATAGTTCAGTGCCCTTTTATGATTTTTTCCCTAAAAATAATTAGTGTAAATAAAAAACTATAAGTGCGCGTTTGGTAGTCCGTAGTAACAAGTGGATATTATTAATACATGTATAATTTATGTTGGTATTATTTGGATGGATATTACATATACGTTTAAATTGTGTTTGGTTGACCAATCGAATAATAATTAATTTACTTTAATACCCTTCAGTTACAATTGCATACATATCACTCCAAAAGTCTAACCGCAAAATCCACCGATCAAAAATCAACCCACACGCAGATCTCCAAACCCCATCAACAATGACGAAATCGCCGCAATCGTCAACTCAGCACTCAATGATGCCATCGGCTCCGTAATCATTGTCGAGCGCTGCTCCACTCGATCACAACTTGATCCCGGTTGTGAACAAGGTGTAGGACATCATAGTTCCAATCGGCAACATGATGAAGATCGATTTGCCTCAGGTGGCCGTGGTCGGGAGCCAAAGCTCTGGTAAGTCAAGCGTGTTGAAGGCTCTGGTGAGGTGCGATTTTATGCCGAGGGGGACAAATATTTGCATGAAGAGGCCGCTGGTGAGGATGAAGCGGAATGATCGCCGTTGTTGGGATATGGGTAAAATTAGAATGTTAATTTAATCCCTTCTTTATTTTTTATCCGTATAAATAAACCCACCTCAAAAGAAGGTATTAATAATACAATAGGTAAAGAATAAAATTTAATACGTGTATTATTAATACGTTACCAAATTTCTAGTCAAACATCATTAAACGGTATTAATTATACAGTACCGATGATTATCCGTCTTACCAAACGCACACTAAATATAAACTTTGTCAGTTTACTAATAGATTATAATTCCACTATGATACCACGTCCTATGACAATCACATAAAGCATATACCCTCGAGTGTTTATTATATAAATGAATAAAATGAAAATCCAATTAAAAATGGACATAAAAAAACGTAGAATACATATCAATGATTTCTAATTTAGTACGACTTTAAGGCTACTGACGAGGCAGGCTCAACGCGAAGCTCGTGCCGCATCTGATGTAGATAGATGTTCAAATTTTAAACTTACATGTGCGCAGGGATAACATAGCATCGTGTTTGGTTGGCCTGGCCGCTGGATGCATGGCTCCCTCCAACCACAAAATTATGTGAATATTTTTTTTTATTTACGTTTATATATAGTCAAATCAGATGAAGTTTTTTTTTAAATGGATGAATTAAAAAGAAATTAATAATAATTATTGACCAAATTTGAACGATTAATTAATATTCAATATTTTAAAAAAAATTCATGCAAATGAAGTGAATTAATAGTAATGTAAAATGATTGTTCTATGACCGATAAAATGAAATAATTAAATAGAACAAATAGAATTCGATTAAATAGATGATATGTTACGAATACAAGCGCAAATTCTTGCATGCTCCGCGAGCACCTACTCTCGTTTGTGATGTCGTTTTTATTTCGATGAAAACGACGTTGTTTTACGTGTCACACACCCGCGCTCGGCCAAACATCTTATGAATGTATTAGCATAACTAGTGAATATAACAACACATCTGATGAATATAGAGAGTAGAACTAATGAATATTCACCAGTTGTACTTCTACATTCACCAGTTTTGTATATTCATCATTTGTGCTTTTATATTCACCAGTTGTTATTTTCTACAATTATTGAAGCTTAAATCATCTGATGAATACAACAGGTCATCTCATGAATATAGCAGGTCAACTGTTGAATATATAAAACTGGTGAATATAGAAGCACAACTAATGAATATGCAAAATTGATGAATATAGAATCACAACTGATGAATATAGAAACACAACTGATGAATATACAAAAGTGGTGAATATAGAAGCACAACTGGTGAATATAGAAGTACAACTGGTGAATATACAAAACTGGTGAATATAGAAACACAACTGGTGAATATAGAAGCAGAACTAAAGAATATTTACCAGTTTTGTATATTCATCAGTTCTGGTTGTATATTCATCAGTTGTGTTGTTGTATTCATCAGCTGTGCATCTATATTCATCGGTACTTTGGATCGAGTGTGTGTTTTAATGTGTAAAACGTAAAACGACGTCGTTTTCATCAAAATCAAAATGACGTCGCAAACAGAGCAGGTGCTCCCGGAGCACGGAAGAGTGGAATACAAGAGCTATATTCTTTAACATATACTAATACTTAACGTAAACACATTTGATAAATAAAGTCGGAGGAGCACCAAGTCGTTAAATATCTCTCTACTTACTGTTTTCTTAAAATAATCATTAAGTTGACTTCAATTAATCTTCGTGTTAAAATTGAAGACATCCTATCCTAATTCATGTATGATTCACATGCGGCCCAACAGGCGGTCATGGAGCCTTCTGGCTTTTCCCTTTCAGAATAGCCTGTCGTTAATGCTGCAAATAGTTTCATATGCATGCTTTGCGTTCAGTAGAGATTGTCAATGGGGAGAAAATACATATTGTATTAAAAAATCAAATTAACACATAATAATTAATCATTTATTTTAAAATTTGTTTGATTTTTCAAAATATCACGCCACTAGTTAAAGTGTCACGTGACGGCTAATACACTTGATGGACTATATCCCCCAATAATCAATTCTAACAAATATGTCATATCATCATTTTGATTTTTCATTATTCTTACATGACAAACACACATTATAAATATTCACTCCACGTGATAGAGCATACTCATTTAAGAATCTCTAACAATTATACTTCAACCACCACCAAAGGTGGCGATCTTAAGTTTAAGGTCACATGATCTTAGATCCCAAATAATACTCCTGTATCTGTATCAGTAGCCAATCACCTTCATTACCCTTTAGTCATCTTTAAACATATTTATTCAAGCTTGTTTCACACTACCAAACCGGCGGTTCGATTTGAAATACTAGTGATTCGGTTATGGTTTCAAATTAAAAAATCGATGACTAATGATTTAGTTTGGTTTTTAATTTTTTTCAAACCGAACCGATCCAAACCGAATAAAATTAGATTTTTTATGGAAATTCTTCAATTTAGTACTTAAATTAGTCAATAAAATTCATTAAAATTAACTGAACCGAATCGAACCATATGGTTAATTCGATTTGATTTTGTAAAACTAGCGATTCGGTTCAATTTCAAATTTCTCAAATCAATTATCAACTATTTAATTTAATTTTTATTAAAAACCGAACCGAATTATTACACCTGTCACTCTTTAAATAATGAACCTCTTCACTATCTTCATCCTTTATAATCAATCCTATATTACAATCTCATCTCAGTGCAGTTCAGCCAATACCAACGTCGTACTTTCTAAGTCTGACTGATATTTTTGAAGAGTGGTCGAGCTTTCTAGTTTCAGTTTCAGGAGTAGCGCGCCCGTACAGCAATGATGTTTTCCAGAACACTGAAACCACTCACACCTTCGCAGCTCAGACAGAGACAACTGATTACAAATCCCGGAGCTGGAAAGAACCCCAGTGTGCTCTTACATGTGACGCCACCGCGGCTTGTAACAGGCCGTG